>BSBK01006752.1:7500-125000 GCA_027943335.1 Chamaecyparis obtusa | reverse complement strand
GACAATTAAAATATAATAAACTATTATATTTCCCTTCACTTTAATGCTGAAAATGACCCTTTCATTAAAATAATGCTATTTTGACACATAGGGTCCTTGTTTTATGAGCTAAAGATTTAAAACTTCTCAAGCCAGTTCCAACGAGCTATAACACTAAGATGCCCAAAATAGATTCCCAATAAAAATGGTAACCTTAGCTTATTTAATTAAATAATAATCATAATTCACCCATCTTGCGAAAATGACTGAGGAAGCATCAAAATCAAAATCTGATAGCACAAGAGTGATCCTGATGATGAAAGATGATGAATGAACCTGACAGGGTGACTTACTAAAAATAAACACTCCCTCCAAGAATCTTGGAGTCTAAACTGGAAGTTGGAAATAAAATTTGAAAGCATCATATAACTCCTCTAAAACCTTTGAGCTCAGTAGAACCATAAGTTGACTTACTATAAATAGTAAGTCCCTCAAAAAGGGGCCAAAACCCACAATAGGGTCCTCTAATCACCAATATTAGCCTAAAAGGACCCAATGATTGGCTAAATCCACTAACTCCAATGCTAGCTCAAAATGGGGACATTACAGTCTTCCCTCCCTAAAATTTCTTGTCCCCAAGCAATCTCAAAAAAAAAAACACAAAAGTCCACCTGGATCCCCAGGATAGAATGGAGTAATGTCCATGTCCTCACCATACTCTTGTGAAGAAATCATCAACATCAACAGTACAAACATCAAAAACTGAGAAAATGTACTCAACACCCATATTGAAGATGCTGCAATAGGATCACCACATGGGAGAAACTCAATCGAGAGTAACCCACATGGAAGTGACTCAACCAATAGATTGGACTTGCCCCTAGTCTTCATGCTAACCAAACCATCATACCATTCATCAAATGGATGCACTAAAGAACTCTGTAACTGGTAGATATCCTAAACATGAGGATCAAAGTGAAACTAAAAGCACTCCTCATTGTGTACACCTCTGTAAACTACTCAGTAAAAACTGACTGGCATCCTGTAAAATATGTTTGATAACCAGGTGTACTAATAGGATCCCCAATATCATCATGATCATACAACTCCTAAAAGGGATCATCACTGAGCTCAAACAATAGATTATCATAAGTCATAACGACATCCACATTAAATAAGGGATTGTTTACAAAGTGAACTGATCCCATCTACTGATTTGAGCTAAAAAATTGTGAACTGTGAGAGACATGATGTGAAATCTGCTCTACCTTAATGGACTCATATCTCTGACAATCCTCACTATGTGCAATAAGTCCCTATAAACTATGATTCTGGGACCTATCATCATCAAATAACCACTCTGAGTCATCATCTAATATCTGATATGATATACTAGACTCGCTACAGTATGAATCATCCTCATAGATAATATCAGTAGTGTCCACATCATCAATGCCAATATCACCAACCTATAAAACCTCTGATATCACATGCTACTACCAACGTGACTCATTGTTGTCATAGAAATTAGAATTAGAAGAACTCACATTTAGCATGCAATCCTGAAAACTAACACTCTCATCATGTAAGTCAAAACCCATAGTGATATCCACAACATCCACTACACTTTCACTATCATCAATGACATCAATAGGTTCAAACATAGGACTGCTATCATAAAAATTAGAACCTATATTGTTAATAATTTCATTTCTACCAGTTGATGTAGGGATGCAATCAATGGTGGCTATCATGTCATCAACATTCTCATGATCATGAGCTCTTGTCACATGGAAATGATGAGACTCAATGTAGTTATCCTCAAGAAAGTCTATCATAACCACATGCTCTTGGGAAGAGCCTCCAACATCATGCATATAGGGACTAGTAACTACCTCATTGAGAAAAGGCTCCACTACCTGATGGTTGCTAGTTGCGGAAGCTACACCTGTACAATCCTCCTGGTTCTCTTCTTATTTTTTCTGTGATAAATACCTTTTAAAATGGCAACCATATACCTTGCCACATTGTTTATGGTTGATGGATTTGAAAGCAAAGCACTCATCCTTTCTTGATTTTGTCTAAGCTTTTCCATACTTTCCATCGTGGCATTTGTTTCCTTCTTGAGATTAACCATGCTATGCAACTGCTCTACTTGTTTACTACCCTCTGGTGGGGGTGAAGTTCTACCCCTGCAAACATAATGCATATCGAGCATAAACTTGTTTTCCATAGCTAAGCCCTCATAACCTCTAGGCTGGCAAGATCAAAGCTCTGATACCACTGTGAAGAGCCTATCTGGCTCCTTGCTAAGAAAATAAATTTTCTTCCTGGATACTTTACAAATGTGTTTTTGTTTTGACAATATTTGAATTTTCTAGTATCTTTTCCAAAATAAAATAATAACATAGCAATTTTATTCCATTTCCTCAACTTCACCAATCCAAATTAATTACATAAAAAACATTGCAAGCTTTAAAAACAATGCAATTTATTTTAAATATGCACTTGGCAAATAATTTTGACCTCACTAACAATGATGCCAACTAATTATAAGTTGACATAGCCTAAGAAGGAGATAACATGACTTAAGAAAGTCCACACAGCCAACAAGAAGTTCAAACATAGCCTTTGGGGAGATTAACACAACCTCCCAAATTGCTATGGCAGCCACCAAGATGAAATGTGGCTCCTGTAAGTACTCACATGCTTCACAATTCAGAATCGCAACCCTTCAAATAATTAACACAGGCCAAGGAAAGAAGTGACACAACTTTTATTGGATTAATCATAGCCTTTACAATGTCAATATAATTGACTGGAAGATATAACAACCTTCTGAGTCTCTAGAACTCCTGTAGAAAAAATTGAACTAGAATTATGGAACTCACTGAACAACAACAATGAATTAATTTGTCTCCAATTTGGCATACAACACCACCAAATTGATATCCATGGATTCAAAAGTGAATTCTCGGAATTTCAGTAGCAAAATTCACCATTAACACGTAATGATTCAAATTTTAAAATGAGGAATCAATCCTCAAACCCTAGCCATATTTCTTCTCTCTACAACTTGAATAAAAAACACTCAAGTCATGAATGAGGTTCAAATTCTTATAAGGCTATATATATATATAATATTTTTCCATAGCTTCTCAAAGACACTTTTCACTTAAAAGCCACTTGCTTTATGGTTGCACAATTGAAATATAATAAACTATTATATTTCGCTTCACTTTAATGCTGAAAATGACCCTTTCATTAAAATAATGCTATTTTGACACATAGGGTCCTTGTTTTATGAGCTAAAGATTTAAAACTTCTCAAGCCGGTTCCAACGAGCTATAACACTAAGATGCCCAAAATAGATTCCCAATAAAAATGGCAACCTTAGCTGATTTAATTAAATAATAATCATAATTCACCCATCTTGCGAAAATGACTGAGGAAGCATCAAAATCAAAATCTGATAGCAGAAGAGTGATCCTGATGATGAAATATGATGAATGAACTTGATGGGGTGACTTAATAAAAATAGATGCTCCCTCCAAGAATCTTGGAGTCCAAACCAGAAGTTGGAAATAAAATTTGAAAGCATCATATAACTCCTCTAAAACCTTTGAGCTCAGTAGAACCATAAGTTGAATTACTATAAATAGTAAGTCCCTCAAAAAGGAGCCAAAACCCACAACAGGGTCTTCTAATCACCAGTATTAGCCTACAAGGACCCAATGATAGGCTAAATACACAGACTCCAATGCTAGCTCAAAATGGGGATATTACACTATGCTGATCTAAATGACATAGGCTAGGATTATGCCAATTCACTCACCAATGCCCCTATGATATTTTTTCCAAAATTTGGCTACAAGTTCCTCTACATCAATATTTTGTATCTACTCTAAACTTTGCACATCAACTTTCTATTCTATTGTATATGTTGAAAACTCTCATTTTACCATACTTTGTCATGTCTTTTACATTCCTCTTTCATAATCACATAATAATTTTCAACTCACTACGAGAGATTACTAAATTCATTTTGTGCCCAATATATTGAGCCAATTAGATCACTCCCCTCTCAAGGTAATTAAAGTAGAAATATACCTAGCTTCTTAGTTTTCCCATACAAACTCTATTTCCCCACATTATAGATGAAATACAATTCCCTCTACTTATAAATCATTAATCTTATAGAATAGTTAATAAATTTAAGTGTAATCAAAAGAGTCATTCATTTTAATATAGAATATTGCTATAGTTGATTTTTTTCATCACTACAAGTTCTTTTTGATAGGAACCATTCTATAACTTATGATTCCTTAATGTCTATATATTATTATGTACGCACTTTTTATTTTCAATTAATTATGTTATAATTATCACTACCCTACCCACTTGTATTTAAAATTTGATGGCTAGTGTCAAATTGAAGCTCCAAATTATTACACTTTGTTAGTATTTGAAAAGGAAAAAATATCTAAGTTGGTCACCTCCTAAAATATGGAGTTTGTCCCATAGGAGCACTTAAGCTTCTATTTTTTAGGAACACGAGGTTCCATGAATAAAAAAGTGCTACAAGATTATTTGGAATCTTGCCTTGGTATTAGGAACACCTTTTTAGGCTTGCATACTTGCATAGGTGAAAATGGGGTTGGGCTAGGAATTTCCCCACCAACTTAGGAATGTTATCTACCACTTGTCAATCATCTAAGTTTAAATTTCTATTAAAACATGATTTTAGAGGGAAAAATATCTATTTTTATCACTGCATAGAGTATAGAAGAGCAACAATAAAAAAAGATATTGTATTCATGAGACCAACAACTTCCTTAAATTTTGGAGCTTAAATTTCTATTGGACTACGAAATTCTTGTGAACAAAAACTTCAAAATATGCCTAAACAATCTCGACAACTCTAGCTCTATCATTTAGGAAGTCCCCCTTCATGAGAGATCAACCTTAATTCTTGTGTTTCATGGGAAAATATTCTAAATAATATTGAAACATATTTTTTTTTATGTTTCATGGGAGCTCTTGCTCCATGAAAATAGATCTAGAAGCCCCAATGGAACCTTACCCTAAGAAAAAAGTGATATTTGAATGATTATAGGGCAGAGGTATAGCAAAAATTAATGGCAGACCGAGTAATTATCATGTAGAATAACATCAACTACAAACGTAGACTCATGAGAAATATATGTCTGAGTAGGCTCTCTATACATCTTTCCCCTCTTATTTATGCAACTTCAAATACCCACTAATTGATTTCTATTCTCTCCCTCATCATTTTTATTGCTTTTTTTTTTTTTTTGCAAAGCTAAAATATAAATACAATCACCAAAAAAATCTATGCTAGCTCGTGCAGGAGCACCTAGGCTAACCTCCATAGTTTATGATATTTTGGCTTGTATCTAACATTAGCCAAGTCAAAATGGTGAGATGAGTTGTGTGTTTAGTTTTAGACCTTAGAAGGTCATTGCAATTGTAGACTAGGTGAGTTAGTGATAGTACTAAGGTTACCAATTAGTCTTTGTTAGTTGCTTTTATTTAATCTTAGGCTTAGAAGCTTAGTGTTGGATTTGAGTTTTCAATGTGTCCTAAACACATGAGAGATGTTTAAAAGATACCTTGAGGCCATAAATGAAGTTGGTTCTTCAAGTTATAGGGGTTAGAGGTTCTAAAAGTTAGGAAGGTGGCATGAAAGCAAAGATACCAAATGTTGTTAGAAGTTGTCATGACAACATTTGCAATAATGGCAAATGTTGAATGCAACTCGGTAACATAGGATCCCCTAAAAGATAGGAGTGGGAGATCAACCAAAATAGCCTAAAAACATGGAGAATGGTATCTAATATCATTGGAGGCTTGAATCTAGAGGTTAGACATCATTGTAACAAGTTTGTGATTAGTAAAAAGAGATCTGCAACTCTGTTTTGTGTGGATACCAAGCTTTTCAATGTGACAGTGCTATTGAATGGATTGAATGTCTTGATCTAGTGATTTTTTTGTGTTCATAGGATAGTTCTAAGGCTTTCTCCTTCAGCAAGTAAGTAGGTTTAAGTTGATACAGTGCTTTCAATAAATTGTTTTAGCTTAGGAGAGTTTCCTGGTCCTGTCCTGACCAGTTTGTCTTTTCATGGGTCCCCCATGAAATCTAACCATGGGGTCTTCCTAAGGGTAGATGGATGTTTTAGGGGAACCATTAGTCTATACATATTTATGATTAGGATTCATGACATGTCGAGAAACTATTTTTAATGGCAAGTCCTAGGTGAGCTGCGAGTGCCCGGTTAGAGGCTTGACAATGCTAAATTGAAGATTATATGTAGGGGTTTGAAGTACAGTGTAGAAAAAGTAAAATTACAAGAAGGTTATCAATATTTCTAAACATATTATAAGGATTAAGGTCATACCAATCCATTAGAGTGAGTTTCTAACAAGTATTTAGTCTAGTCCTAGGAAATAGATCTTCTAGCCCTATTAGATCTAGATTATAGGAATCATGTGTACGGATGACCTAGGAGTCTAAAAGTTGTAGAATCCTTTATAAAATCAAAAAGGGTATCCAAATACCTAATTAGTTTAGTGATTGTTTTGAGAATTTTTGGCAATAATTTGCAAAAGGTCTCTGCAAAAGGCTACAAGGGAATAGGCCTAATTAGGCCTCCTAAAGACTAAGTCTTGAATCCGATTGAAGAGGGCTTGAAGATCCTTCAAAATGGATCCAAATGGAATAAAATGGAATGTTTCCAACATGTTTGGCACCCCTACAATGAAATTAAATAGTTTTGTGGAGATGGCACTTAGATCCTTCTAAGTGTAGGTGAAGAAGTGAAGTAACTAAAGGGTGTTAGTCTTTCAAGGTGAAGCACAAGGAGTGAGGCTCTTGGAGAGGAGCTAGATAAGGCCATAGTTAATCATCTAAGCCTTTGGAGATCTTAGAGGAGATTAGGATCATTGATAGAGGCAAGCTAGGTCTCTTAGAATTTGTGCAAGCAAACCTTGGAAAACTCACATCATATTGGTATTAGAGCTTGTATTGATCAGGCTTGTGGTTGATGTTACAACCTACTGAATCAATAGGAGATAATACACTACTAGGATTGTTGGAAGATAAAACCATGGTGACTAACACTGAGTTAGCCAAAAAGGTGGAGGAAAAAGAATAGGATAATAGGTTTCTAAGAGAGAGATTGGCTCAAATGGAGCAACTCTTGGGTGAAGTCCAAGACAAAGTTGATAAGGTGAAAGATAAGATAGATTAGAAGGAGGAGAAAGAAGCAAGGGAAAAGGAATTGGAATTGGAGGAGGAAGCTCCAACCCCTGACCCTGTTCTTTTTGAAGAACCCTTCTTGAAGGCACTAAAGGCCTTAAGTGGCAAAGCTTTGGAGGGTGTACCACTATTCAATGGACAAATGGATCCATATTTAGTCATGGACTAGATAGACAACATAGAGAATCACTTTGAATGTAATGGTATCTTAAAGGGCCAAAAATTTATGGTGGCTAAATCAAGATTGAGAGGTTCAACACTTACATGGTGGAAGTTTGTGCAAACTGAAAGAGAAAAAGAAGGAAAGGGTCCTATAGTTACATGGAAGGGCATGGTAACTAAGGTGAAGCAAACCTACTTACCTAATGACTATGAAGTTCAGCTACATAGAAGGAGACACAATCTTAGGAAAAAAGATTTGGATGTTCAAGCATACACCAAGGAGTTCCAAAAGTTTTGTTTAAGATCAAAGGTGGTTGAGGATGAAAGTATCAAACTAGCTCAGTATTTGAATGGTCTCAAGTGGTCTATTCAAGAAGACATGAGTCTTGTGAACTTCAAAACTATCTGCCAATGCTATCAAATGGCCTTTAAGATTAAGGAGAAAGGCAAAAGGAAGCAGGAACAAACCTCCAAAGGAAGAGATAGAGGAAGAGATAGTAGAGGACAAAGAGGTGGCTATGGTGGAAGGAGTTCAGAGTTAAAGGCCCAAGGGGAAATCAAATACAGTGAGCAGCAAGAGGGAAGTTCTAGTAGAGGTGGTATAGGAAGGAGCTCTAGCTTTAGAGGAAGAAGTGGTGGACAAGGAAGAGGCAACTACTTTTCCAACATGAAATGTTACCATTGCAATCAAATGGGACACCTTGCCTATAGGTGTCTAGAGAAGGGTATTACTTCTCAAGGAGGTGACAAGAGGAATAATCTAGTTCATGAGGAGACAAATGCAGTAGAGAAACATCCTGAGGTACCATTAAATTTAGAGGAAGGTGAGAACCTCATGATGAGGAGAACTTTGATCAAGGTGCCGGTGAAAGAAGAGCCAAGCCAAAGGAGGTCCCTGTTCAGGATAAAGTGTAAGATGATGAGAAAAGTGAGTAGATTCATCATTGAATCAGGGTCTTCTGACAACATTGTGTTAGAGGAAGTAGTTAGTAGACTAAAGCTGACAAGGATATCCCACCCTAATCCTTACAAGGTCACATGGCTAAACAAAGTCCGACATGTCTTAGTAAATGAGCAGGCTTGGGTGGAGTTATCTATAGGGAGATACAAGGACAAGGTCCTATGTGATGTGTTGCCTATGGATGCATGTCACTTTCTCCTAGGTAGACCATGGAAATTTGACCACCAAGCTATGCATGATGAAGGAAAGAACTCCTATACTTTTAAGAAGGATAATGTGACTTTCAAAATTCAGTCGTTGTTAGAGGATGCAGAGGTGAAGATAGCAGGTCCTAATGTGCTCATGGTTGGTGAAAAGGAGTTCCTAGAAGCCATGGAAGAAGGTGAAGGTGTTGGCTTTGCATTGGTGTTAAGGCCAAGAGAGATAGATGAAGGTAAGGCAACCAAGAAATTAGAGATACCAAAGGAGTTGCAAAGCATGCTACAGACTTATGAAGGTATATTAAGTGATGGACAACCATCAACCTTACCCCCTAAAAGAGCCATAAGTCATAGGATAGACTTTATACTAGGAGCTACCTACCCAATAAAGTAGCCTACAAGATGACCTCTCAACAAAATGAGGAGATTGCTAGACAAATACAAGAACTCCTAAACCAAGGCCTTATTAGAAAGAGCATTAGCCCATGTGCCATACCCACTGTCCTTGCGCCTAAGAAAGGAGGAACTTGGAGGCTTTGTACTGATTCAAGGGCCATAAATAGGATAACCATAAGGTATCGGTTCCCTATCCCTAGGGTTGAAGATCTAATGGATTGTCTAGGTGAAGATAAGTACTATAGCAAGATAGACTTGAAGAGTGGATATCACCAAATAAGAATACATGAGGGAGATGAGTGGAAAACAACCTTCAAAACCAATGAAGGTTTGTATGAATTGCTAATCATGCCATTTGGACTGTCTAATGCCCCCTCCACATTCATGAGGCTCATGAATGAAGTCCTCAAAGACTACATTGGAAAGTTTTTAGTGGTATATCTTGATGATATACTAATTTATAGTAAGACAAAGGGTGAGCATCTAGAACACCTTGAGACTATTTTCAAGAAGTTGCATGATGAGAAGTTGATGATCAACTTGGAGAAGTGTGAGTTCATCAAGATGGAGATAGTGTACCTTAGATTTTTTCTATCACATGGCAATCTAAAAATGGACAAGAGTAAAGTGGAAGCAATTATTAATTGGCCTACTCCAAGGACATTGAAAGAGGTAAGAAGTTTTCATGGCCTTGCTCAATATTATAGGAAATTCATAAGGAAATTTAGTGCAATCCATGCTCCTATGTTGGACACTATTAAAGGAGGCATGAAGAATAAGTTTGTATGGAATGAGCAAGCTAACAAGAGCTTTGAGTTATTAAAGGAAAAGATTTCTACCCAACATATTTTAGTCTTGCCAAGTTTTGAGAAGCTATTCACCATAGAGTGTGATGCTAGCAATGTGGCTATTGGAGCTGTTCTAAGCCAAGAGGGTAGACCGGTGGCTTTTCATTCAGAGAAGCTAAGTGAAGCCAAGAAGAAGTACTCTTCTTATGACCTTGAGATGTATGAATTGGTTCAGGCTTTAAGGAAGTGGAGGCACTATTTGCTTTCCAAGGAGTTCATAGTCTATTCAAACAATCAAGATCTAAGTTTCTTGAACTCTCAAGAAAAATTGTGTCACAAGCACATGAAGTGGGTTGAATACCTGCAAGCTTATACATTTAATATCAAGCATAAGAAAGGAGTACTCAAAAAGGTGGCAGATGCCTTGAGTAGAAGAGCTCTCACTATCTAAGAGATTCAGTTGAAGAGCATAGGGATAGATCACTTCAAAGATCTATATACTGATGATGAAGACTTTGCAGACATTTACAAGGTATGTGTTGAATATAAGAATCATTTTCATAGTCAATATGCTGAATACACTTTGCAAAGTGACCTTTTGTTTAAAGGGAATCAGTTATGTGTCCCTAGAGGCTCTATTAGAGAGAATTTGATTCAAGAAAAGCATAATAGTGCATTGAGTGGTCACTTTGGGATCACTAAGACTCAAGAACTTGGTCAAAGGTTCTATTATTCACCAAGGATGAACCTTGATGTTAGAAGGTATGTGGAAAGTTGCATTGTATGTCAAAAGGCCAAGGGTACTTCTTCAAATGCTGGCCTATATCAACCACTACCTATTCCCACTAGGCCATGGGAATGCTTGAGCATGGATTTTGTAGTTGGGTTACCCAAGACAAGACAAGGCATGTATAGTGTTTATGTAGTTGTGGACAGATTCAGCAAGCTGGTTCACTTTGTGCCATACAAGACAACTAATGATGCTAGTCAAATAGCCTCTCTCTTCTTCAAAGAGATAGTAAGAATCCATGGGTTACCTATGAGTATTGTGTCAGATAGAGACACCAAGTTTATGAGTTATTTTTGGAAGACTATTTGGCAAAGATTATGAACTAATTTATCATTTGGATTTTCATACCATCCTCAAACTGATGGTTAGACCAAAGTGGTAAATAGAAGCCTTGGAAATCTATTAAGGTGCTTGACCAAGGAATATGGTCAACAATGGGATCAATTGATTGGGCAGGCTGAGTATGCCTATAATGACACTGTGAATAGGTCAACAGGGAAGAGTCCCTTTGAAATAGTATATGGTTTACATCCTAGAGGAGTCTATGAGCTAAGAGACTTAAAGGATGGAGTGAAGGTAAGTGGATATGTTCATGACTTAGCTTATGCAATGCAGGAGATACATGATACAATCAAGAAGACTTTGACAGAGAATACTATGAAGCATAAGATAAAGGTAGATGAGAGTAGAAGAGAAGTTTAGTTCAATGTGGGAGACTTAGTGATGGGGCATCTAAACAAGTCTAGACTTTAAAAGGGAGTCCCACACAAGCTGAAAATGAGGAGGATAGGTCCCTATCCTATCTTGGCAAAGTATGGGAACAATGCCTATAGAGTGGAGCTACCGAAGAATAGTGGACTGTCCTCTATCTTCAATGTTGCAGACCTGGTTCCTTATAAAGGAACAACACCTGATTTGGATCAGAGTCTCACTAAAGTAATCCAAGATGTGGAAGAGCTCAAATTACCTCCTGCTACAATCAAGAACCTTGACAATATACAAGATACTAGAGTGTACAAGAAGACTAGAACCAACGAGTAAAAAGAACACTTAATCAAGTGGCATGGTCAATCTGATGCTGATGCAGTGTGGATCAAGGAAGCTAAGTTTAAGAAGATGGTAATTGACCCTACTTTACTCAATCCAAGGGTGGATTGAACTCTTTTGTTTAGGGGAGGATGGTGCAGGAGCACGTAGGCTAACCTCCATAGTTTATGATATTTTGGCTTGTATCTAAAATTAGCCAAGTCAGAATGGTGAGATGAGTTGTGTGTTTAGTTTTAGACCTTAAAAGGTCATTGCAATTGTGGACTAGGTGAGTTAGTGATAGTACTAAGGTCACCAATTAGTCTGTGTTAGTTGCTTTTATTTAATCTTAGGCTTAGAAGCTTAGTGTTGGATTTGAGTTATCAATGTGTCCTAAACACATGAGAGATGTTTAAAAGATTCCTTGAGGCCATAAATGAAGTTGGTTCCTTGAGTTATAGGGGTTAGAGGTCCTAAAAGTTAGGAAGGTAGCATGAAAGCAAAGATGCAAAATGTTGTTAGAAGTTGTCATGACAACATTTGCAATAATGGCAAATGTTGCATGCAACTCGGTAACATAGGATCCCTTAAAAGATAGGAGTGGGAGATCGACCAACATAGCCTAAAAACATGGAGAATGACATCTAATATCATTGGAGGCTTGAATATAGAGGTTAGACATCATTGTAACAAGTTTGGGATTAGTAAAAAGGGCTCTACAACTCTGTTTTGTGTGGATACTGAGCTTTTTAGTGTGACAGTGCTATTGAATGGATTGAATGTCCTGATTTAGTGATTTTTTTGTGTCCATAGGATATTTCTAAGGCTTTTTCCTTTATCAAGAAAGTAGATTTAAGTTGATACAGTGCTTTCAATAAATTGTTTTAGCTTAGGAGAGTTTCTTGGTCCTGTCCTGACCAATTTGTCTTTTCATGGCTCCCCCATGAAATCTAACCATGGGGTCTTCCTAAGGGTAGATGGATGTTTTAGGGGAGCCATTAGTCTATACATATTTAGGATTAGGATTCATGAATTTTTGAGCAACTATTTTTAATGGCAATCCCTAGGCGAGCTGTGAGTGCCCGGTTAGAGGCTTGACAATGCTAAATTGAAGATTATATGCAGGGGTTTGAAGTAGAGTATAGAACAAGTACAGTTCTAGGAAGGTTATCAACATTTATAAACATATTATATAGATTGAGGTCATACCAATCCATTAGAGTGAGTTTCTAACAAGTATTCAGTCTAGTCCTAGGAAATAGGTCTTTTAGCCCTATTAGACCTAGATTATAGGAATCTTGTGTATGGATGACCTAGGCATCTAAAAGTTGTAGAATCTTTTATAAAATCCAAAAGGGTATCCAAATACCTAATTCATTTAGTGATTATTTTGAGAAGTTTTGGCAAGAATTGGCAAAAGGTCTCTACAAAAGGCTACAAGGGAATAGGCCTAATTAGGCCTCCTAAAGACTAAGTCTTGAACCCGATTGAAGAGGGCTTGAAGATCCTTCAAAATGGATCCAAATGGAAGAAAATGGAATGTTTCCAATATGTTTAGCACCCCTACAATGAAATTGAATAGTTGTGTGGAGATGGCACTTAGATCCTTCTAAGTGTGGGTGAAGAAGTGAAGTAACTAAAGGGTGTTAGTCTTTCAAGGTGAAGCACAAGGAGTGAGGCTCTTGGAGAGGAGCTAGATAAGGCCTTAGTTAATCATCTAAGCCTTTGGAGATTCTAGAGGAGATTAGGATCATTGATAGAGGCAAGCTAGGTCTCTTAGAATTTGTGCAAGAAAACCTTGGAACACTTACATCACTAGAGAATCCACAGTGAAAGAAAAATCTCTTCGGGCAGTTTCCATATAACTTCTACAAGTGGGCACTAAGAAGCCTAGTATTTGTCTTTTTATATAGCCTTTATCAAAAAAATTTTAAGAAAGCTTTATATTTATTATGCTACAAACTTGATTGTGACTTCACTCATTTTATTATCCAAAGATACATATAAATCATTATGGAAGGTGTGTGTGTGTGTGTGTGTCTATATATATATATATATATATTCTTGAAATTACATGTATAATGTGATGAATTTGAATGGTTAAGTATGCAATATGCTAATGTTTTGTGAGACCTACCTGACAGTCATATTTGTATTTCTTTGTTTTCCATGCTTTCAGTACTTAATTCATAGACATACTTGACTATTTGAGACACTTATGTATTTGAGGATCTGTTGAATCCTATGTTATATGTTCGCTACCTAATTATGTAATTAGGGTACACTCGAGATACTATATGTTTTGATTTAGTTTCAGTTTATGATGGTATCACATATAATGTACAATGGTATTAAATACTATTTCGATGAAAAGTTGGTTTAGGAAACTGATGTTATGCTAGTTATTTCATTCACAGACATAGTTTTATACCATGCAGTATTGATGATGTATTATGTTTCATATCATGTGATTTGGACCTACTCATGTGTGCAATGAGTGTGTAGGATTAGTTGACCATGGATCTAAATGTGGGGATCTAGTATTGGAACCTATGTTTTATACCATGTATTCCAAGGTCCTCTTTTTATAAAGAAACGTGGACCTCGTTGTATAGTCTTAATTTCGTGAATGTGGTTTGCATGTGTGTATTTAATTTAGTTAATGTATATGTGTATTAGCCATGTCATTTGTTTTAATTAAATGAGCCAAATTTGGAAAATGGTTGCATAGTGCTGGCATGGTTAGTGAATTGTATTTGGTTGGGTCAAGGGTTGACTAGGGGTTAACCTTAGGGTAGAATCAAGTTACCTTGGGTTGGGAAGTTTCTAGATAGTCAACCTTGACTTGGAGATCTATGGGTAAACTTTAGGTGGAGTTTAGGAGGGTCATTTGGTCTCCCATGGGTTAAATAGGGTTAGTTTTAGCTACTCAGGTTGGTACTTTAGGGGCTAGGGGTCATTTTTAGCCCATTAAGAGCCTTAAAACTCATTTATGACACCCCTAAAGTCATGATTTCAAACTTGTGTGAATTTGAAGAGTTGTGAGGTTTTGTTTAACCTCTCTCTTCTTCCCAAATTTTCTTTCAAATCCATTAATGGGAAGGAAGTCAAGTGGGAAGAACATAATGGAAGTTTCTTCCCCTCTTGTGATAGGTTCCTAGATTTTAGGGTTTTAGCCTATTTAGGGAAAGCTTGTTTTAGAGACCACTCACATTGGAAGGAGCTTAGGAAGGACTCTTTTGGAAAGAGTTTCAATTTTAGATATTCAAACCCTTGCTTGGATAAAGGTAGGCTCTTGTGTTATTTTTACATTCCTTGCATGTGTTTTAAGCTTGGAGCTCCATTAATGGAGTCCATGGCCTTTTGAGGTTTATATTTTGAATTTTATTTTTTGAAAAATGTTGTTTTTATTTTGTAAATTCAATTTTAGTATGAGATTTTTCAAGGCTTACTCATCCTAGGGAAGGTGGAGTAACCTTGAAGGGGGTAGTAGGAAGAAGACCCAGGATGTGCAGAGTCTCCCATGTGTGGAGGGATAAACATTGGGTTCCATGATACCCATGATGCCAAGCATGGCCTACGGGCACCTGGGGGGGCATAAGGAGAGTTAGACTGAATCTTTTGAAGATGGTTTTCCCAAGTCCATGTGTGACTTAGGAAATTTGTATTATGATGTGGCTTCTCCTCCTAGTAGTCCACCTCTACCCTATTTTTGGGAAGGTCTCTTGGAGACATTCCTCTTGTTAAACCCTGTTGGGAAAGTATATTGAGTGTCTTCATGTTCTGCTTGTTTCCTTCTTGTTTGAGACTTGTTGTTTGTATCTCGTTCTAAATTGGATCTCCTAGCTCGGGGGTGGCCATGTAATGGCCTAAGTTGGGAGGTGAGCCTCTGTGGTCAACCTTGATCTATTAGGTACAACTGGAAACTTGGAGCTAGCAATTTGTTGAGTGGAAATTTGAACTTGTATTTCCCATGTTTTATGTTTAAATGGAAATCAGGATTTCCCCTTGTAAATTAAACTTTCAATTTCTGTAATACATTTGAGAAAACGAATATGGAAATTATGGGATTTGGTAAAATGAATTCTATTGTGTATTGAATTCAAAATAACCATCAATTTTTAAATGTTGAATTATTTGAAAATTCAAGAAATTATAATGTATGGCTACTTTAATTAGTACAATTTAAGTATTCATTTTAGTCTTAAAATGCAATTATATTTTACTTAGTGTTAAAGAATTTACGCAAATTTATCTTTGGCAAGGTTCATGCTAAATATACTATTATATTGAGTTTAGTTGGCTTGCCTTGTTCATGGATAATTTAAAAGAATTTAATAGTGGGAATTAAATGTAGGATTAACTTACAATTACTAAACTAAACAAATTATATGCTTAATTTTAAATAAATTTTAGAGTAGAAATTAAATGTGAAAAGTTTATTAGTTTGTACTTAGAATATTTTTGAAATATATTATTAAAAAAAAAGTTCGAAATAAATATTTATGAGCATGAGTTGTTTAGCTTGTATTATGGATTTCATTTATGTATTTAGAAGTTCAAAAAAAATTATCCCTATGGTCCCTGTTTTGAAATTCAGGGATTTACAATTTCACCAGTAAATAAAATGTTTACTTTTTTAATATATATATATATATATATATATATATTCAATTTAATTAATAAATTATATATTTTTATATATAAACAAAAAAATTAATTATTAAGAAATAATATAAAATAGCTTATAAAGCGTTGAGTGTTTGTTTTGAATTAAATATAAAACAAAATTTAAAAGGGGAGGCAGGGGTGGGTCGAAGCCCTAACCCTCGATCCCCCCTACGAGTAGTGGTGGTTGAGGCTGGCGGCGATGGCGGCTCATGCACCACCATAGTGGGCGCGGGAGCGGTGCACAACGTCATGCACCTCCCCCCCACACCGCCTTCCCCAACCTCTACATCCCTTCTTGCCTTTGTTGTGTGCGCTACAGCATGCGGCCGTGAGGCACGACTAGAGCATACCCAAAATTGGGTTTTGAAATTTTAATTTATCTTAAGTTTTTTTATATACTAATTTAGTTAAATTTTTAAAATAGGATTGAATTATTAATTTAGTTTTATTTAAGATTTATCAATATTATATATAGTTAGTATAATATAGGAATTTTAGATGTAATTTTATGTTGTTAATTTTGTTGTTGTTTTTAAAAATAATAACATATTGGATTTGGTGTAATATGGAATTACCTTATAAATGTCTATTTAAATAGAATTATATTTTAATTAAATGGATTTGTTTTTAGTCAATGTAGATTATTTAAAATATGTAAATTTCTTTTGAAAGAAGTTTGAATTTAGAGATTTAAATTAGTTAAATTATAGATTCATTTTGTTATGATCGATTCAAATAAGATTTAAATGAAGTTAGTAAATTTTCTTTAAATGTTAATAGAGTTTCTTAATGATTATTTAAGTTGAAATTCTTAATAGTATATAATTATTTTATTAAAGTTTTATTTATTAGTTTAATAGATATTTTATTCAGTTGTTATCATTCTTATCTTCTTATCATCATCCTATGATCTCATTTAGGGTCTTAATGACCTCTTCAGACTTAAAGATCAATTTTTGTGCACAGTTGACTTTTGGTCAACTCTAGGTCAAACTCGGGACAAGCACCTCGGTTTACATGCACAACCTCTACTAGTTATGTTATTAATCTTAGATGCTTGTAGGAAGCCAATTTAATGCACAGTTGACTTTTGGGTCAACTTAGTCAAACCTTGGACATTGCCTCAGTTTGCATGCACGAACGTTACCCTGGCATATTCTAACATTAGGAGAACCTTGTAGCTCGAATTTGGACATAGTTGACTTTTTGGTCAACCCTTAGTCAAACCTTGGTCAAACACCTTAGTTTGCGTGCCCAAGTATTCCTAATTAAGTTTTGTTTCCCTTTAAGCTTGGTCACATGTATTTCAGTGCATGGTTGACTTTTGGTCAACTATCTCGATTTGCATGTTGGTCGAGCTAGTAGACTAGGGTACCCTGTAGTTTAGTTTATGAGTTGTTCGAGGAAGTTTGACTTTTAGTCAAACTTGGTCAACTTGGTCAACCTTCCATGGTTTGACCCTTAGGGTGCTTTCAGACACTTCAATGCTTCTAGTCATCTATTTTCTCTTTGCACCATTTTGCGTGCACATAGGGTGTTGTGCCAGTTAGTGTTTCACTCCACAATTGCGTAAGGGTGTTTGTTTGTAGGGTTTAGAAAAAAAATTGTTCTTGTGTTTTGCTCACTTTTTGAGCATGACATTTTGGTATCAGAGTACGGTTTAGTTAACTTTGGGAACCTAACCCACTTCTTAGTTGCTAAAGTTTGTGTTGTTATATGTGTAGGATGCATCCACTCATTTGATTAGCTTGTGGATGTGGACGTGGGCGTAGGCATATCTCTTTATCTTAGGAAGAGGTACAACCAATGGTAGAGGCTCAAAAGAAGGACCAGGGTCCACCTCCCGAACCACCTCTTAATACAAATGCAGAATTGCTTCAGGCTTTTTAGAACCTTGTAGGACTTATTCTTGATTGTATGCCTCTAGTTGTACCTTAGAATGTACAATAGGGTACAGAAGGATGTGGATCCTCAACTAGGGAACGTAGTAGGAGTCCTCCTCCTAGATTTGTAGAGGTTCAAATAGAGCTAGAAATTGGGTCCATCAGGGGACTAGAGCCTCCACCCAAAGATGAGGTTTGCAGATATGAGAGACCACCTCCTGATGCAGGTGATCAGATTAGAGAGTTGATGCGGCTTTAGTTGCCACTATTTTTGGGTTCTACAGATGGGACATAGGCCAAGTCTTGGCTTCTGAGCCTTGAGCATTGTTTTGGGTTGCACTCCTATGAGAGAAACCTTAAAGCACACTTTTCCATTCACCTTCTTAGAGTCAAAGCTTCCACATGGTGGAAACATGAAGAGTTCAAGGGTCATCTAGTTATAGACACCTTGACATGGGAGAATTTTATCTAGATCTTTAGGGCCATGTACCTCTCTGAGCACTTTAGACAATGTCTTATAGATGAGTTTCATGATCTTCAGCAGAGGGGACTTTCAGTGGCCCAGTATGAGGGCAAATTCATTGATCTCCTTCCTTATGTCGAGTACATGAGGGACGAGAAGTTGTAGGTGAATCGGTTCATCAAGGGGTTGAACCCTCTATTTCTAGCATGGTACGAATGGTACCACTAGGAGACTTACAATTTACTTGTGATAGAGCCTTAGTTGCAGAGGAGATCATTAAAGGATCTCAATACCGCAATTCTGTACCTCAGAATTCTAGCTATCACAAGCCCCTTGGAAAGGGAATCATCATAACAATTTGGGGAATTTCAAAGCCCCACAACCTTAGGAGCAACAACAGCCTTAGTAGTCTCAACAGAGCCAGGTACTAAAACCACCTTAGGGACAACAGGGCTCAAAGCCCAAGTAGTAGAATTCTCAGGGTCCTAAGAAGGGACCGAAATCTCATGCCCCTTATACACCCCCAACACATACACACCAACCCTATAAGGGAAGATATAGTGGGTCTACGTAGACAGGAGGATCTCAATAGTCTAGACCTTAGGGCATTCAGGTTCATAATCAAGGACCATGTTATACTTATGATTCCATGGGGCACATATCCAAGGAATATCCTTAGAATGGAAATCAACAGGTAGTGATGTCCAAGCCTATAGTTGGGACATGGGCCAATCCCACAAATTTTTTGCAATGGTTGACAATCGCTAGGCAGAGCATCAGGCTACAATCATTGAGGCTTCAAGTATGATCAGAGGTAGTGTAGTTTCTATCCTTTTTTATATTGGAGCTACTGACTCCTTTGTTTCTCCATTGGTCATGGAGTGTTGCAGGCTAGTGGAAGCTAGGTAGGAGGTTAGGTGGGAAGTTGAGTTAGCTTCAGGAGCTAGAGTATCAGTTACCTCGATGGTTAGGGAGTGCCTGATTCAGATTGGTCATTTGACCACCTTAGCAGACCTCAGAATTACATCTCTTGGATCTTATGGACTAGTTCTTGGCATGGATTGGCTATATGCTCATAGGGCCAAGCTATATTTTCGTAAGAAGTTGGTCGAATGCTTGGATGATGATGGAAATGCTACTATGATATCTAGAATCCAGAGGCCTGTATCCCTTCATATGATCTCCTCTATGCAGCTTAAGTGAAGCATGTGGAAGGGATGTCAGATGTTTTCTATCACCATCAATGATAGGGAAGATGAGGCAGAACAAGAAGCCTCACTGGATGACTATCCCATTCTACAGGAATATGCTGATGTGTTTCCCTCAGAGCTACTTGGTATGCCACCTTGAAGGGCAGTAGACTTTCACATAGATCTAGTACCAGGAGCAGAATCGGTTTCCAGAGCACCTTACAAGATGACCACAAATGAGCTTAAAGAGCTCAAGTTAGAGCTTGAGGAACTATTAGAAAAGGATACATTCATCCTAGTGTTTCTCCTTGGGGTCCACCTGTTATCTTCATGAAGAAAGATGGATCTCTTAGGTTGTGTATGGATTACTGACAGTTGAACAAGGCAACCATCAAGAATCAGTATCCACTTCCTAGGATTGATGACCTATTTGATTAGCTTCAGTGCACCAAAGTATTCTCTAAGATTGAACTTAAGTCAGGGTATCACCAATTGAGGATAGTGGATAGTGATATCCACAAGACCACATTCCACACCAGATATGGCCACTATGAGTTCACCATGGTTCCATTCGGTCTTACAAATGCTGCATCTGTATTCATGAGTCTGATGAATGGAGTATTTCTTACTTTCCTTGACAAGTTTGTGGTGGTATTCCTTGACAACATCTTGATCTATTTGAAGAATGAGAGGGAGCACAAAGAGCACCTAGGACAAGTTTTGTAGTGCCTTAGAGATAATCAACTTTATGGTAGCTTGTCAAAATGTGCATTCTTTAGATCAGAGGTCAAGTATTTGGGCCATGTGATATCTGGCGATGGGATCTTAGTAGACCCATCGAAGATTGAAGCCATTATGAATTGGCTAGCACCTACCTCAATGACTGAAGTGAGGAGTTTCATGGGTCTATCCAATTATTATAGATGGTTTGTTGAAGGGTTCTATTGAGGGGAACACTCTATTACTTCTCTTCAGTGAAAGGGAAAGAAGTTTGAGTGGACTGAGAAGTGTGATCGAGCTTTTTAGAAGCTCAAGAAAGCATTGACCACTACACCCATTCTTGTTGTGCCAGAACCTTCAACAGAGTTTATAGTATGCATAGATGCTTCCTTAGATGTTTTAGGGGTAGTTCTTATGTAGCATGGGTGAGCAATATCCTATGAGTCTAGGAAATTGAAGACTCATGAGCTCAACTATCCTACCCATGATCTCGATCTTGCAAGAGTGGTGCATGCTTTAGTGAGATGGTGACACTTCCTCTTAGGGCATTGATTCAAACTTCATTCAGACCCTTAGAGTCTATAGTACATCTTTACATAGTCAAACCTTAATGCTAGGCAATAAAGATGGATGGAGTTCTTTTGTGAATATGATTTTGATGTTCACTACATCAAGGGGAAAGAGAATGTTATCACTGATGCTTTAAGTAGGAGATGGCATGAGCTATCATCTATGTCTTCAGGCACAAATTTGAGAGATCATATTCTCTATCACTTGCATGATGATGAGTTATATGCAGAAGTGAGTGATTTGTTTCGATCTCAGAGACCCCATGAGGGAAAGTATGCAGATTATTCCATGGAGTTAGATGGACTCTTACGTCATAGAGGACACATCTACATACCTTCTTCTGGAGGTTTGTGAGAGTTTTTCATGCTAGAGGCCCATAGAGCCCCTTATGCAGTGCATCCCAGAGTGAAGAGGATGCATGTCGATTTGAGATAGTTATATCATTGGCTAGGCATGAGAATGTAGATTAATGAGTTGGTAGCTAGGTACCTAGAATGCTAGAGGGTGAAGGTGGAACACCGACATCTAGGTGGTCTACTTCAGCCCCATGAGATACCAGTGTGGAAGTGGGACACCATATCTATGGACTTCATTGTTGGTCTTCCTATGTCATCTCACCGTCATGATGCCATCATGGTGATAGTTGATAAGTTGACCAAGGTGGCTCACTTTTCACTAGTGTGTACTATCGTTACTACACCTTTAGTGGCACATGTGTTCTTGTGAGATATTTTTAGACTACATGGCGTACCTCTTAAGATCATCTTAGATAGAGATTCTCTCTTTACTTCATCCTTTTGGAGAGAACTATAGGCAATGATGGACACTAGGCTCAACTTCAGTACGACCTATCACCCTGAGACAGATGGACATACCGAGAGGGTCAATCAGGTGTTAGAGGACATGCTTTGCATGTATGTTATGGACCATCAGACTCAATGGGATAAATACCTACATTTAGTGGAGTTTGACTATAATAATGGGCATCATACATCCTTAGGTATGCCTCTGTACCAGGCTCTTTATGGTAGACCTTGCAGGACACCACTTAGTTGGGATAGGATTGAGGATAGAGTTTCTATTGGACCTGAGTTAGTTAGAGATATGGATTAGTAGGTGACCTTGATTAGGTAGTGTCTTAGAGAGGCTCATGATAGATAAAAGAAGTATGTTGATGTGAAGAGGATCGATCGAGCTTACTTAGTGGGAGACAGGGTCTTTTTGAGAGTGCGACTGCATAAGAATCCAGTCTATTTTGGAAAGGGCTCTAAGCTAGCACCTCATTTTGTTGGACCATTTGAGATCCTTGAGAGGATAGGACCAGTTACTTACCATTTAGCCTTGCCACCTAGCTTGTCATGCATCGATGATGTGTTACATGTTTCAGTTTTGAGAAAGTATGTTTATGATGAGACTCATGTGATAGATTGGGATGCCTTGCACGTAGAGTTAGATGGACATATGACATTGGAGCCCATTCATGTTTTGGCCTGATGGACCCTGACACTTCAAGGTAGGGCACTGGACCAGGTTAGGTTCCAGTGGGATTGTTATGACGAGGTCACAGCTTGATGGGAGGATGCATCACAAATGAGATCACAATAACCTCACCTCTTTGATGAAATCCAAGAGGAGGTTCATGCCTAGAGGGGGTGGATGTGAGACCTACCTTACAGTCATATTTTTATTGCTTTATTTTATATGCTTTCAGTACTTAATTCATAGACATACTTGACTATTTGAGACAGTTATGTGTTTGAGGATCTGTTGAATCCTATGTTATATGTTCGGTACTTGATTATGTAATCAGGGTACACTCAAGATACTATATGTTTTGATTAAGTTTTAGTTTATGATGGTGTCACATATAATATACTATAGTGTTAAATACTATTGTGATGAAAAGTTGGTTTAGAAAATCGATGTTATGCTAGTTATTTCATTCACAAACATAGTTTTATACCATGTAGTATTGATGATGTATTGTGTTTCATATCATGTGATTTGGACCTACTGATGTGTGCAATGAGTGTGCAAGATTAGTTGACCATGGATCTAAATGCAGGGATCCAATATTGGAACCTATGTTTTATACCGTGCATTCCAAGTTCCTCTTTGTATACAGAAGCGTGGACCTCGTTGTATAGTCTTTATTTCATAATTGTGGTTTGCATGTGTGTATTTAATTTAGTTAATGTATATGTGTATTAGCCATGCCATTTTTTTTAATTAAATATACCAAATTTGGAAAAATGCTTGCATAGTGTTGGCATGGTTAGTGAATCGTATTTGGTTGGGTCAAGGGTTGAGTAGGGATTAACCTTGGGGAAGAATCAAGTTACCTTGGGTTGGGAAGTTTCTAGATAGTCAACCTTGAATTGGAAATCCGTGGGTAAAATTTAGGTGGAGTTTAGGAGGGTCATTTGGTCTCCCATGGGTTAACTAGGGTTAGTTTTAGCTACCCAAGTTGGTACCTTAGGGGTTAGGGGTCATTTTTCAGCCTATTAAAAGACTTAAATCTCATTTATGACACCCCTAAAGTCATGATTTCAAACTTGTGTGAATTTGAAGAGTTGTGAGGTTTTGGTTAACCTCTCTCTTCTTCCCAAATTTTCTTTCAACTCCATTAATGGGAAGGAAGGTAAGTGGGAAGAAGGGAATGGAAGTTTCTTCCCCTCTTGTGATAGGCTCCTAGATTTTAGGGTTTTAGCCTATTTAGGGAAAGCTTGGGAAAGGGTTTGAGTGTTCACCCACTCTCTAATTTTAGAGACCACTCACATTGGAAGGAGCTTAGGAAGGACTAGAATGGAAGGAGTTTCAATTTTAGATATTCAAACCTTTTCTTGGATAAAGGTAGGCTCTTGTGTTATTTTTACATTCCTTGCATGTGTTTTAAGCTTGGAGCACCATTAATGGAGTCCATGGCCTTTTGAGGTTTATGTTTTGAAATTTATGTTTTGAAAAATGTTGTTTTTATTTTGTAAATTCAATTTTGGGATGGGATTCTTCAAGGCTTACTCATCCTAGGGAGGGTGGAGTAACCTTGAAGGGGGTAGTAGGAAGAAGACCCAAGATGTGCAAAGTCTCCCATGTGTGGAGGGAAAAACATGGGGTTCCATGATACCCATGATGCCAAGCATGACCTACGGGAACCTGGTGGAGCATAAGGAGAGTTAGACTAAATCTTTTGAAGATGGTCTTCCCAAGTCCATATTTGGCTTGGAAAATTTGTATTATGCTATGGATTCTCCTCCTGGTAGTCCACCTCTACCCTATTTTTGGGAAGGTCTCTTGGAGACATTCCTCTTGTTAAACCATGTTGGGAAAGTATGTTGAGTGTCTTAATGTTTTGCTTGTTTCCTTCTTGTTCGAGACTTGTTGTTTGTATCTCATTCCAAATATTGGAAACTACAATCGAAGTAATTACTGTATTGTCATTAATGTCAAACCTTAACTGGTAAGACTGTTGCTATTTAAGAAAGTACTATATCTATTTGATTGTTGAGAAGGATTAGGGCAAGGTTGATAACAATAGCACCTAAGGAAAGGTTGAGTTATCTTGATACTTCAATGAGTACTTGATTATGTGGCACAATGATAAGATAATGTATTGCTTATCTAAGTAAGAAGGAAGACTAAACAAGTAGGCTTAACTAAGCAAAAGTGAAGAAATCTAGTTTATGCCGAGTGATGTTAGTGTCGACTGAGCCAGTATATGCCGAGTAAATTCAATGTTGACCAAACATCAGTTAATTGCCTAGGAAGACAGTATTAGCCAAGGAAATAGTTTTAGTGGTGAACGGGCTACCTAGTGAAGACCGAGGAGTTGAACACAATATTGACCGAGCGTCAATATTTTATATTTGAGGAAGAATTCAGATTCCTAGCTGACATAGTTGAATTCTTGTATTATGTAAATCATGTTGACTTTATTTATTGATTGTATGGAAGCATTTAGTGCACTGCAAACCATTTTATTGTAAATCCATAAAGAGATTTGAGATGTTTCTAGAAGGATAGATGAAGAACATAAAGTTGGAAGTATTCATGGATCTGAACTAACCCTAAGATCTACGTAGGAGATTAAGCAACAAAATTTGGATCGACCTAATTGAGGAAGTATTAAGAAAACGTAAGCATGAGGTTGAAAGAGACAGGATGCTGGATTTATTGTTGATGTTATTGACTGTATAAGTAGAAAAGGCTGAAGGAGAAGGAGTTGTGATTACTTGAAGGGATTTCCGAGTAGATCAGTGATGGAGAGGGAAATGAATCAGAGTCAATAAGCTAGCATATGTGTACAGAATTGGATCTAATATTTGCAAAGTGAGTTGTATGTTTTCAGATCAATACTACTGTTACTTTCTAACCATTGTATCAGTCAAAATCCTTTTAACCAAGGATGACCTAACAGTCATTTGTATAAATCCTTTGAACAAGGTTGCATTCTAATGGAATGTATATAAGTCCTATAACAAGGTGCACTTTTAACAGAGTGGTTGAAATCTTAACCGGGTCACACCCAACAGTGTGTTTGTAACCTTTGACAGGGTTGGCTTTTCATAGAGCTCACTTTAGAAGAGTGAAAATATCAGTAACATGTTACAAAGTGGTTTTTCCCAAATTGGGTTTCCACTATAAATCCTAGTGTTAATTCTTGTGTGAATGTTTTGGTTTGAACATTTCTGTGTTTTGCAAGTTAAATACTATTGGATAGTGGACTGCACTATTATATGTTTGTATTATGTATTCAGTAATGATCGAGTAGTTGTTGGTTGTTAAATCTGATTTGTTGAAGAGTTTTGAAAGTTTTTTTTATACATCTAGACTTGAGAACAACTGATTCACCCCCCTCTCTGTTGTTCTAAATCATATTAACAATTGGTATCAGAGCTATTGGTGCTTATAGAGAACAAGTTTAAAGGTACTTTAAGTAAATGATCAGGATGTATAAGGAGGTACCAAAGCTAAATAAGGAGAACTTCCCTACATGGAAAAGTCTGATGAAGCTGCATCTAGCCGGTATTGGTGATTCAACAGAGTATTATGTTGAGCATGATTATGTTACACCTATTGCACCTCTAACTGCTGAGGAGATGAGAGCTAAACAATAGCACAATCAAGCAATGTTGGAGATTACATCTGCCCTAAGCTATCCTAAATTTGAAGATGTCAAAGACTGCACTAATGCAAAGAAAATGTGGGACACTCTTACAAACATCCATGGTGGTGACATAAATGTACTGAGGGAAAAATTTGAAAGCCTAAGAGGTAAATTTGATGAAATGAAAATGCAAGAAGGTGAGAATATTGCTCAATATTGTGGTAGAATAAAAGAAGTTGTAAATACTATTAGAGGAGCTAATGGAACTATTAAAGATGAAACTATCATAGGAAAACTATTGAGAACTTTACGTCCTATTTGTGCCATCAAAATTTTAGCAATTGAAGAATCTAGATGTAACCTTGGCAATGCTCTTACTTTGGAAAGTCTTATTGGTAAGCTTACTACTTTTGAGCTTTCTAAATATGATAACTTCATTATTGCTAATGTTGAATCTACATTTAAGTCACAAATGGTTCTGAGTAAGTCAAAGAAAGAGAAATAAAGATGCATCAGTGAGAGTGAAAGTGAAAGTGAAAGTGACACATCTAATGAAGAACTCGAGGATCTTGAAGCTCTTATGGCCAAAAGATTGAAAAGGGGAAAAGGAAAGTATAAAGCTAAACTCCCTATCATATGTTTTTCATGTAATAAAGTTGGTCATATAGCTGCAAGATGTCCTGACAGGGATAACAAGGATGAGGAAAGAGATAGCAAGCATAAAGACAAAATAGAAGACATAGGTTACCGAAGGTACAAGGACTACAGGGGAAAAGGTAAGAAATCCTGCTATATTACTGAAGAAGAAACTAACACTAATAGTGATGATTTTGAAATTGAAGTAGTCTATGTTGCTATGAAAGATGAGTTTGATTAGGATGAGAAAACTGCACTTATATCCTATGTGAACAAAAATGATAAATGGATTATTGACAGTGGTTGCTCACACCACATAATTGGTGAAAAAAGTAAGTTTGATACCTTAGATCATTACAAAGGTAGAAGTGTTAAATTTGGTAATGATGCACCATGTCTTGTTAGGGGTAAAGGATTGATTAAGCTGACTGATAAGATCACTTGTGAGAATGCTTATTGGGTTGAAGGTCTTAACTATAATCTGCTAAGTGTTGCATAACTTAATAGCATTGGCTACCGAGTGGAATTTCATCACAGAAAGGCCAAAATATTTGATGCCACTGGTGAACTGATTGGAAGTGGAGAACATACAAGAGGTAATTTGTTCTATCTAGACCTATCTGAAGAGATATGTATGATTGCACAACTTGATGATATATGGTTATGGCATAAGTGGCCATGTCATGTTAATAATGATAATCTAGTAGAAATTAGTAAAAAGAAAAAGGTGATAGGACTGTCGAGATTGAAGAAACTTGAGAATGTAATGTGCAAACAATGTCAATTGGGTAAGATGACAAAGTCTAGTTTCAAGAGAAAGACTTTTACTTTTGAGAATGATTTAGATTTGGTTCATACTGACCTTTGTGGACCTATGGGTGTACAAAGCTATTGTGGTGCTAGATATTTTATTCTGTTTGTGGATGATTACACCAAAATGATGATTGTAATGTTTCTAAAGAAAAAAATTGATGCTTTTTAATTTTTTGAGTGGTATTTGGCTAAGGTTGGAAAGGAGACAAGTAGGAACCTGAAGTGTTTGAGATCTGACCGAGGAGGAGAATTCATATCCAATGAGTTCAATCTATTTTGCAATGATAGAAGAATCAAAAGACAGATGTCTACACCTAGAACACCTCCACAAAATGGTATAGCAGAGAGAAGGAATAAATCTATCATGGATTGTGCAAGGACACTAATGATCAAGAAGAATGTTGCACAAAAGTACTAGAGAGAAGTTGTAAGTACATTTGTTTATACCCTAAATTAAGTACAAATAAAAAAGGTACAAATATTACACCTTATGAGTTATGGCATGGGTATGCACCTAATGTAAAGTACTTTATAATTTTTGGGAGAAAATGCTCTATACTAAAAGACAATAGGAATAGAAAATTTGATGCTAAAAGTGATGAGGGCATATTCCTAGGGTATTCTACAAAAAGAGAAGCTTACAAGTGTTTGAAATCTAACACTAACAAAATTGTGGAAAGTGTAAATGTCAAGGTTGATGAGTATGTAGAGAAAAATGAAGCTGAAAGCAAGAGAGAACCCAAAGATTACATATTTGTATATATAGAAGAAGGAGAGGCAAGTGACAAACTTGCACCTAATGCAAAGTCTCAAGTAAGCAATAATGAGCATCAGGGAAACAATGTTGAGCGACAAGCAGAACATGCTGAGCGATAGGAGGATACTGTCGAGTATCATGAAGAGGTTGTCGAGCATTCAAAAGCTGAATCTGACAATCTTGTTGGAGAACCTGAAGAGCAAGAAGAAAGGAGAGCAGAACCTATTTTGGCACAATATGTAAGGAGACATCACAAGCCTTGAAAAATCATTAGAGACATAGATACTAGAGTTTTGAATAGAAGCAAGTTAAGAGACCCTACATGTTTACTATGTGAATTCGAGCCTAAAACAACAAGGGAGGCACTAGAAAATGAAGATCGGATCCAAGCAATGAATGAGGAGATAGACCAAATAGAGAAGAATGATACCTAGACCCTAGTGCTAAGACCAGAAAACAAAAATGTCATTGGAACAAAATGGGTGTTCAAAAATAAGCTGAATGAACATGGACAAATCACAAGGAACAAAGCAAGGCTGGTATGCAAAGGTTATGCACAAGAAGAAGGAATATATTATGGGGAGACATTTGCCTGTGTAGCAAGATTGGAAGGAGTAAGAACTTTACTTGCATATGCTACCTACAAAGATTTCAAGGTATACCAAATGGATGTCAAGTCTGCATTTTTAAATGGTATATTAGAAGAAGAAGAGTACATTGAACAACCTGAAGGATTTGTTGATCCAAACAAAAGACATATGGTTTGCAAACTGAATAAGGCACTATATGGACTAAAGCAAGCCCCCAGAGCATGGTATGAGAGGCTGCACAACTACCTTATACAGATTGGATTCTCAAGGACAAATGACACCAGCAATCTATACATGAAAGATGAAGAAGGTAAAGGAATCTTGTTGGCTAAGATTTTTGTAGATGATATCATATTTGGTGGACAAGATGCCTTGTGTAAGAAATTTTGAAATGAAATGCAAACTAAATTTGAAATCAGTATGTTTGGGGAGATCAAATTCTTTGTTGGTTTACAAGAATATCAGATGGAGAAAGGTATTTTTATCACCCAGTCTAAATATGTTCATGAGATACTAAAAACCTCAGGATTGGCAGAGAATCTTGCCATAATCCCAACTGCTAGAGCAATATCTGGTCAGCTGTGAATAACATACTATAGTTTTTTCCAATCATGGATCGATACAAAGTTGGAAGGATTTGATGAATCTGACCTAACCCTAAGATCTATGAAGGAGATTAAGCAGCAAAAGTTGGATCGACCTAATTGAGGAAGTATTAAGAAAACCTAAGCATGAGGTTGAAAGAGAGATGATACTGGAGTTATTGTTGATGTTATTGACTGTATAAGTAGAAAAGGTTGAAGGAGAAGGAGTTGTGATCGCTTGAAAGGATTTCTGAGCAGATTAGTGATGGAGATGGAAATGAATCATAGTCAGTAAGCCAGCATATGTGTACGGAATTGGATCTAACATTTTCAAAGTGAGTTGTATGTTTTCAGATCAATACTACTGTTACTTTCTAACCATTGTATTAGTCAAAATCCTTTTAACCAAGGTTGACCTAACAGTCATTTGTATAAATCCTTTGAACAAGGTTGCATTCTAATGGAATGTATGTAAGTCCTATAACAAGGTGCACTTTTAACAGAGTGGTTGAGATCCTTTAAACGGGTCACACCTGACAGTGTGTTTGTAACCTTTGACAGGGTTGGCTTTTCACAGAGCTCACTTTAGAAGAGTGAAAATATCAGTAACATGTTACAAAGTGGTTTTTCCCAAATTGGGTTTCCACTATAAATCTTGGTGTTAATGCTTGTGAATGTTTTGGTTTGAACATTTCTGTGTTTTGCAAGTTAAATACTATTGGATATTGGACTGCACTGTTATATGTTTTTGTTATGTATTCAATAATGACCAAGTAGCTATTGGTTGTTAGATTTGATTTGTTGAAGAGTTTTGAAAGTTTATTTTATACATCTGGACCTGAGAACAACTGATTCACCCCCCCCTCTTTGTTGTTCTAAATCATATTAACACCAAATTGGATCCCATAGCTTGGGGGTGGCCATGTAATGGCCTAGGTTGGGAGGTGAGCCTCCGTGGTCAACCTCATTCTATCAGGTACAATTGGAAACTTGGAGTTGGCAGTTTGTTGAGTGGAAATTTGAACTTGTATTTCCCATGTTTTATGTTTAAATGGAAATTAGGATTTCCCCTTGTAAATTAAACTTTCAATTTCTGTAATACATTTGAGAAAACAAATATGGAAATTATGGGATTTGGTAAAATGAATTCTATTATGTATTGAATTCAAAATAACCATCAATTTTTAAATGTTGAATTATTTGAAAATTCAAGAAATTATAATATATGGCTACTTTAATTAGTACAATTTAAGTATTTATTTTAGTCTTAAAACGCAAGTATATTTTTCTTAGTGTTAAATAATTTACGTAAGTTTATCTTTGGCAAGGTTTATGCTAAATATACTATTAAATTGAATTTAGTAGGATTGCATTGTTCATGGATAATTTAAAAGAATTTAATAGTGGGAATTAAATGTAGGATTAACTTACAATTGCTAAACTAAACAAATTACATGCTTAATTTTAAATAAATTTTAGAGTAGAAATTAAATGTGAAAGGTTTATTAGTTTGTACTTAGAATATTTTTGAAATATATTAAAAATAAAATAAAATGTTCAAAATAAATTTTTTATTAGCACAACTTGTTTAGCTTGTATTATGGATTTCATTTATGTATTTAAAAGTTCAAATTTTTTTATCCCTATGCTCCCTATTTTGAAATTCAGGGATTTACAATTTCACCAGTAAATAAAATGTTTCTTTTTTTAATATATATATATATATATATATATATATATATATTCAATTTAATTAATAAATTATATTTTTTTTATATAAACACAAAAACTAACTATTAAAAAATAATATAAAAAAGCTTATAAAGCACTGAGCACTTGTTTTGAATTAAGTATAAAACAAAATTTAAAAGGGGAGGCGGGGACGGGTTGAAGCCCTAACCCATGATCCCCCCCTGCGAGTAGTGGCGGTGGAGGCCAGCAACGGTGGCAGCTCACACTCTACCACTGCTTAAGCAATAGTGGGCACGGAAGCAGTGCATAGTGTCGTGCACCTCTCCCCCAATCTCCACATCCCTTCTTGCCTTCACTGCACGCACGCTACAACACGCGACCATGAGGCACAGCTGGAGCATAGCCAAAATTGGGTTTTGAAATTTTAATTTATTTTTAGTTTTTTTTTTATTATATATATTAAGTTACTTAAATTTTTAAAATTGCATTGAATTATTAATTTAGTTTTATTTAAGATTTATCAATATTTGTGTACTAGAAAATAGTACCTTCATAGGGTTAGTATCATCAATAATTTAAAATAAACACTAAATTACCACAAATAGCAATCTATTTAAGCAAATAATTGATAATTAAGCACTCTATGGATCTCTATTTAGGGATGCTAATGATAAAGCTCTCAGCAAGCCTCCATTAGGGACAGTCCTAAAATGAGAATGATAAGCTAAGCTAAAACAATGTTAATTCCAAATTGAAATGCTAATTAGCTTCTATATTTGCCTTTCTAGCTCTAATTTGCTAGAGGTTTGTTGCTATTCTTAGATTTGTGGATGATTTATGAGTGAATTATGCCTTGCTTTTATAGATTTTGGCAAGGGTAGGGGGTGTAGTTGAGTTGATCAAGGTTAGGTGAGAGTTGAGCACATGGTTTGACCTTTGGAGACCATTTAAATATTTTGTCCTCAAAGCTTGGGACAAGAAGACAAAATGAGTGGACAAGATGCTCTTTCCAAATGAGTGATTGAGATTCAATTTAGGCTTGATCCATGTGAGCTTGGATTTCAATTCCTATTGGTTGATTGATTTTCCTCCCATTTGGTGGTTGAGATAAAATATGAATTAATTAATTGAATTTATTTAATTTGTTTAGCCATGTGTACCCGTTGAATGGGTCGATTTGATTTAAATTGAACTATGTAATTAATTAGATTAATTACACAATTTATTGATTTATCATGATTTATTTGATTTAAATTGATTTGATGGCTTTTGATTTTCAATTATTATTAGATTTAGGTTCAATTGCAATTTATCTTTGATTTTACCTTGATTTGATTTAATCACATTTAATTGTATTGATTCTTGCCTTGATTTCTCACTTAATTGATCTTGTCCATTTTTAGGTGATTACAAATGCCCCTCTTTGAGTTGGCCTGCATAGCATGTCAATTAGAAAAATGTCCCGATTCAACTGATATAAGGTCTTGATTCTGTTGATGGTCGATTTTGTTGTTCAATATGAGATGTTGATTGTGATGAAGTTCGATTGATTTGATGTCCTAATGGTCGATTTGATGATGGATTATCCGATGTGGTACCTGGTTTGATCTGATTCAATGCTTGATACCCCTTTCGATTAATAGGCAAAAAAAATTTCTAATAAAAGATTACGCTCTGCTTTGATGCTCATGTCCCTAATTCAATGATACTATTGTTGTTTCTGATTATCTGAGTGTATGCCCCCTTAGAAATGAAATGAAATTTGTTAAATGTTCTAAAAAGTTGACGATTTAGGTCATTTTGCATTGATTAGGTCAATTTGTAATGAATTTTGATTTCATTTCTGATATTGATTCTTGCATTTGTGTGATGATAGATGCCCTTGATTTGGTAGATTTGGTGAAAAATTTGGGTCCTTGGGCATTTTCTGGTCAAAGATGCCCTTTTTAGGTCAAAATGACTTATATAAAGGGGTAAAAAGTCATTTTCATTATTTATTTTCACTTTCCTTTTTGACTTTTTCTCTCTAACTCCTCCGAGCTATTGACGATGGTTATCTTGATTAGAAAGCACCGGTTCGAGCATGGTCGATGATACCTATGGCCGCTGACCTATGGACCTTTGGTAAGTGCTTGATCCTCTTAGTTCTTCAATTGATGCATTTATTTCAAAAAAAATTGAATTTTTCCTTGTAAAACCCTAGTTTTTTGCTTTTTGTAATTGAAATAGCGTGTTTAATCATTATTTTAGCACGTTTATCTTTTTTTCCATCGCTTCCACATTTTGAAATAGCGCTTCCACGTTATGAAATAGTGCTTTCACATAGGGAAATTAGGGTCTATTTCACATTTAAAATTTACTTTAGTGCTTTTGAAATCCTTTGCACCTTTGATATTTTTAATGGCACGTTCAAATTTTATTTTAGCGCATTCAAGTTGTTTTAGCGCATATGCCTTAGAACAATAATTTTAACCATTTAGATAGCACTTTTAAACTTTTAAATAACACTTTTCCATTTTAGCACTTTTAAGCATTAACATAGCACTTTTACTCTGATAGGAAAACTTTACAAATCCCTTAGTCAGTTTTTTGAACTATTCAGCGTTGTTGATCAGTTGATTAGCGTAGGTAATAAACCTGATTTGATAGTGATTCATAAGACATCAGTTTGAGTCAATTGTATTTTGAATGTTTGATTGTCAATCTATATTTAGATGATGGATGATGATAAATTTTTCATCCTCTCTAAATAGAATCAGGAAAATTGATTGTGGTTTGATGTTTTGGAAATGTTTGATTGGCTTAGGATAATTCAAATGATAGCTAATTTCAAAACTGATGTGATTGAACTTACTTTTTGCAGGCAGTGCTTAAGTCACTAGCCGTTCGAGGATTATATCCCTTGTCATTAAGCATGATTGATGACCTGAGTGCACTAGATCATTGACATATAGGTAGATGTGGCCTTTCTTTCTTTCTCATACTACCTCAATTTTGAGTGAATCAAGTGTTGATCACTGCTATGGTTGAGAGATGGCACTCAGACCATAACACTTTTCACTTGCCAATTGGGAGATGATGATCACTCTTGAGGATGTATACTGCATCCTCGACATTCCTACCTAGGGTGAGCTTGTGTTGTATGACCAGGTCTATGATGGTGCAGCATGTTGAAGGGTATTCCAAGATCCCATGATAGGTGATGACCATATTCAATGGTCACATTTCCATTCTTTTCTAGTTCTACCAACTATTTTGGGTGCATTGATTGGATGTTTCCTCATACCAAATCACTGAGGTTAGGGATTTGTAGTCAGTTGGGGTCCTATTCTAGAGGACTTGATGGCGTAGCCTCATCGCTTTGATGGGGGATCATGCATTCTAGTGTAACTCTATCATGAGCTACATACAGTAATATATCGATGCTCTTCTACTCTTTCTACGAGAGCTATCTTGTTATAGCTATGGACATGGGAGCATCTCCTAGTGACGAGACCTATTGCAACATGTCACTGTGATTTGGGATGGCCATTTGCCTGGATGTACGAGGGCATGGTTGTGCAGGCCCACATGGGCAAGCTAGATTATTGGCACTATGTTATTGATGATATAGATCAGGTCATCTAGTGACCATACCTAGGATGTGAGTTGTGGCCTAAGGATGCGACAAAGCTTCCTTTTATGTGCTATCCACACTGGATGATTGGATGTACATCTCATATTATTGAGAGATTTTTCTTCCACCGAGTACAATGTCAGTATGGTCGTACTCAGGGTATGCCATAGGATGTAGCTATGTATGCCCGTGTTCAAGTAGAGAGATCATTATGGGGGCCCGTGGTCAATTTTAGGACAACATGGTAGGAGATTCAAGATTTGGATCACCTACCATGGGATATGAGGGAGCATGTTATGGATGTTGGTATGACTTATGATTATGCAGATTGGTTTCCTCAGAACTCATTTCTGAGATTTACAGATCTAGCTAAGAGGATATTAGGAATTGATGAGGAGTCTAAGGATGACAAATGTGGTGATGATGATGGTGAGGATGGTGGTAGGGGTGGAGGTCAGATACAAGCACATCGGGGATGACTAGGTTGTTGAGCAACTAGAGCAGGGAGAGTCTTGATTCTAGTTATTGCTACTGCTCCTATTCCTCCTAGAGGTGGTGGTCAGGTGAGGGGTCAAGGTGTGGATAGAGCTTTACATTAGGTTGCTAGGGATCCTGTAGGTAGATTGGGTCATCGCAAGGCTAGGCATCAGAGGTAGTTGGATGCCCATGCAACATAGGCTTTACTAGATCAAGCACAAGGTAGACCAACATAGGCTCCTCCTTAGGCTCCTCCCTAGGTTATCCCACCGGTTGTTCCATAGGCTCCTTTAGTTCAGGCACTTGCTTCTACTTTTATGTCATCTTCTTCATCTCATACATCTTCTTCTTCTTTCATTCCATCTTTAGGTGTTCCATCTTCTTCCATGCCTCCACCACAGAATTCTTTTACACAGGTTCCTAGTTCAGAGGCTCCGATGGCTGCATCAGCTATTCACACCTTGTAGTCAGATGTGTTTGAGATTAGACAATAGGTTAGCCAGCTCAGTAGTATGATGCAAGCTTTTATGGCCACTATGAGTCAGTATGGGCTACAGGCTAGTTTGAGCCATCCTCCTGATACTAGTCCTAGTCCTGATGGTGGTGATGGTGGTGATGATGTTGGTGGCTCAGCTAGTTGATCCATATTGATATGATATATTCTTTCATTGATGTATATGATCATCATTTTTGATATCGAGACATTGGAATCTGTTCTATTCTTTTGATCAGTTGATGTTCCCTTATGTTGATACTCGTTGATATTTTGATGGACTTTGATTTCCAGATGTTTTATTAATGATATCGTAGACTTTGATATTCCATTGATTTATGATGATGCCATAGACTTTGATTCCCAGTTTTGATATATTTACTTTATGTGATGTCATTATGTGTTGGACCTCATTTTTCAGATGTTTTACTATGATATGCAGATTTATATGGTTCTATCTCCTATATGCTTTGTTTTATGCTTTTCAAAATGCAGTTTTATGATATGGATGCACATGTTCTATTTAAGCTTAAATGGTTGTCTTATGTATGACATAGAATAGATGAATGGATGCAATATGAATTTAATGATTCTTGTAATGATTAATGATATGATATTAATGCTTTATGAATGCAAATGATATATAGATCTGTTAGATGGATAGTGTGATGGTTAATGAAATGTAATGTGATGCAATGAATTTATGGATATATGGATGTGTGCACTAGATATGAATGCAATCGATTTATGGTATGTAAATGTGATGGACTTATATGATGTAATGTATAATGATTATAGATTTTTAATGATTAATGATCCTAAATGTTATATGTGATATAGATGAATGATGTTAATGAATATAATGTAATGATAGTGCAATGATACACAATACAAGATGAACTAAATAATATGCACCTAATGATGAATTGAAATGATTTAATGGATTTAATTAACATTAACTAATAAATGTAATGGTAAATGCACTTAATTGATTGATATGAATGATTTAAAGAATGCACACTAAAATGAGATGAAACTTTTAAAATGAATGCAACCTAATGTAATGATCTTAATGATTTTTTTTTTAAAAGATGAATGCAACCTAATGCACTTAATGATCTTAATGGTTTTGATTTAAAGGTGAATGCAGCTTAATGCAATGATCTTTTATGGAAAATGATGTAATCTATATGTAATGAACTTAGATTAAAATGAATGCAAACTAATGCAACACATCTATTTGAATGATAGGGTGGAAAAATCTTAAATGAATGCAAGATAACATGGATCTAACAAATGCAAGCGAACTAATGGAATTCACCTTTGTTTTTTTTATTGTTTTTGATTTCCAACACACTCGATCACATATAGTTTTTGATGCCCATTTGATTTTTGATTTGACTACACCCCCTTTCTCTTTTTCTCTTGCAATTTAATTTTTGATGCTTAGAAAGGAAAAATACTTTAAATGCATTTAATCTATGATGTATGCAACTAACTGTCACTATTCAAAAATTTGGAGCTTATATTCATCATTTCGCAATTTTTGGAATCCTGATTGAGTACAACTATCACTAGTTCAACCATGATGATATGAATACTTTTTGCACCTCTTTCATTTCTTTCCCATCTCTTTCTGTTACGACTATCATTGATCAAAGTCAATCATGATAGTGTGAATACCAATTTTGTTGGATTCTATGTTGCAATTAGATTTTGGTATTATGATATTGAACATCAAAATATCCAAGGTATCCTTTTGTGTAAACAAACAAAAATCTCAGTTTCATCATATGTACAAGTCCTTGATGATTCTTTGATGATCATGTCCTTAGACAAATAATACATACTTTAAAACTTTGATCTTAAGACAGTCATTCATAAATCAATAAAATATCATGCTTTCATCATAGCTTGTCTAGTTTAAAAAATTTCATTGATTCGCTAGAAAGATATGATTTCATCAATCAAGTCAACACTTTGGAAAATGTTTTGCAATGTTTTTCAAATCCATATTTCAAGTATAGTTCCATCCATTTTATACTTTTAATCCTGATAAAGATAGGGTCGTGTAAGATCTTGGATCAAATTTTGCATTTGGTTCAATTTGGACTTTGAATTAGATTTGATTGAGCATTTCACTTGCATTTTGATGAATTGATTTGATGAATGATTGAAATTTTCTTTTGATGAATCCTTCCTCCTCTAGAGTAGATTGCCCCTAGTTTGATATGATGACATTTGTGGGACTTAGGACAATTTGCAGATTAGGTGACCAAAATCTTTAGGTACTTGCAAATGCAACTATAGGTTTTTATTATGCAATATATACAAATGCTGGTGAATGCAATATTTACAAGGATGATTGCTAGGTATACAACTAACTTGGACTTTCAATGGCACCTATTTACCAGGTTTTCACTGATTGAATGGATCTTTCTTTCTTTTTCTATTTTTAAAGATTTTTCCTTTTTTTGCTACCAAGGTGCCTATTTGCTGGGTGGCCCCACAAAAGTGGGTTACACTTTTTTAGACTTGCTGATTTTTGCTGAAATAACACATTTTTAATAAAATATGATGATTTAAGCCTTAAAAGGTTCCATTTGAAGGAACTAATTACAAATGGTTAGCTCAAAGCCTCTTACATAAAAAAAACATTGATATAACATCTATACTCATCACTCATACCTACCATGGATTCTCCTTCACACCTACTAAAATGCTGACAAAAAATCACTTCGACTTTATCTTTTGGTAGATCAAATGAAAAAATTTGAAAAAACTATCTATGTAGTAAGGTACTACTAAGAAAAATATTTCCAATGATTATATTGTTAATAAATATTAAGTTTATTATGACTTTGTATTTTTAGTTTTACTAAACATAGATATTTCATCATATGTCTACCTCTATGTTTGACGCTTATGGAAAAATAGTAAATGAGAGAAAAAAAAAAAATTTAAATACCTATGCCCAAGGTATTGAAGTTCTCTTTCTATTGAAAAAAATAAAAATGAAATTGGACAAATACATGACAATTTATAAGCTATGTAGTCAAGGTATGTCAAAATTACAATTTAGTCAACTTTAAACATTAATAAAATATGCAATAATAATGATAATGTCATCAAACCAATTTCATGCCCTCTGTATTGATGTTACAAAACTAAATTCGAAAGAATCAAATTGATATCTATTTTAGAAAAAAAGTTATGCTCTATGAAAATAATGTAACTCTTTGAAAATGACATTTTCAACAACATACCAGTTTTAGTAGGAGAAAGAAAAAAACATTCAAATCAATTCAAAAATAAAAATATATATATATATTTAGAATCTAGACAAAAAATCCTAAAAGACTCTAATTTACTTCATTTTTTGATTTTAAAAGGTTTAATGACAATATGCATCTAAGTCTGAAAATTTTTCTGAAAATGTAGAGTTCAGTGTTCGTTCAGGCAAAAAAGTGTAACCCACTATTGTGGGTTCACCCTGCTAGGTTTTCACCAAGGCACTTTTTCTCTTTTTTTTTTATTTTTTGTATTTTCTCTTTTTTCATTTTTTTCTTTTCCATATCATCAAGGTGCCTATTTGCTAGGTTTTCACCAAGACAACATATTTTTGAGGATCATATCTGAATATTTTTGGCTTTCTTCATGCTCAATTTTCCACTATTTTTTATCGTTTCTGCATTTCTAATTTGTTTTTTCTTTTCTACTTTTCAAATTTTTTTGGTATTTTCAAGATCTCTTTTGACTATGTACAGTAAATAAGATGCTTTCCATTTGATTATCTGATACTCTTTTTCTTTATACTCTTTCATCTACTTCATGTGTAGAATCTCTTGAGGTGAATGCTATTGATAGGTTCTTGTAGTTCTCCATCACAATCAGCTAACTTATAGGTGATAGTCCCAAAAGATGAAGTGATTACGAAAGGTCCTAACTAGTTTGCTTCCCATTGCCATTTCTTTTCTCTTTTTGCTTGATTCTTGGGATTTTCTCGCAAAACCAAGTCACCTATTTGGAATGTTCTTGACTTGATATGCTTGTTATAAGTCCTTGACATTCGGTTTTGATATACTTTCAAGTGATCAAAAGCTTGTTGTTGTTTTTCATCTAGCAGTTCTAGTTCATGCAACCTAGCAACTCTATAATCTTCCTCACTTATCAAACCATGCAGAGATACTCTTAAGGATGGAAGTTCTACCTCCAAAGGTAAAACTACTTCTATTCCAAAGACTAAGGAAAATGGTGTAGCTCCTGTTGGCATTCTAATACTTGTTCTATAAGCCCATAGGGTTGGGTTTATTTTGATATGCCAATCTCTACCTGAGTTGTCCATTGTTCTCTTCAATATCTTTAAGATGTTCTTACTCGTTGCTTCAGCTTGTCCATTACCTTGGGTGTAATATATTGAAGATGAGTGATGTATCATTTGAAACTTTGTGCATAACTCCTTTAAATATTTGTTCTTGAAGTGCTTTGCATTATCTGTTATGATGGCATGAGGTACACCATATCTACATATTATGTGGTTTAGAATAAACAAGGATATCTGCTTTCTTGTGGCAGTTGATAAGGGTACAACTTCCATCCATTTGGTAAAGTACTATGTTGCAGTGATAATGAATTTATGACCATTGAAATATGGTGGATAAATCATCCCTATTAAGTCTAGACCCCATTGATAAAACAACCAAGGTGTAGTCATCAGAAGAAGCTCTTGTCTGGGCATGTGGATCAAGTTTCCATGATATTGACACTTTTGACAAGCTTTAGCAAAGTGACAAGCATCCTTCTCCATGGTAGGCCAAAAATATCCTATCCTAAGAAGTTTCTTAGCTAGGGTTAAACCATTCAAATGTGACCCACAAATCCCCTCGTGAATTTCTCATAAGGCTATATCTGATTCCTCTTTCTCTAGACATCTTATTTGCATTCCATCTAGACTCTTACGATACAACATGTTAGATATTAAGGTATAACAAGTGGCTTGTCAGATAAAGCTTTTCTTTTGGTTCCTGGTTTGGTCTATGGGTAGGATTTGATCTTTTAAGTGTAAATAGGTCCATACCTAGGTGATTCATGTCCAGTTAGTAAACAAATTGTATGAGGATGGGTAGGGTCAAATGCGGGTTGTTTAACTTCTTCTACCAGGAATTCATATCTGGCACTTTGATCTAGTATTTAGAGAAGTGATGCCAAAGTTGCCATTGCATTTGCTAATTTATTCTTCTCTCTTAGTACTTTCTCAAATGTGATGAGAGTGAAGTACTTCTTAATATTTTCAACCATATTTTTGTAAGGTATCATCTTGTCATCTTTCATCTGATATTCATCATTGATCTGATTGATAACTAGTTATGAATCTCCATAGACTTGTAGTTATGTCACTTTCCATTCTAAAGCCAATTTTATTCCAATGACCAATGCTTCATACTCAACTATATTATTTGTGCATGTGAATAGCAATTTTTATGATTTTGGAATTGTAGATCCTTAAGGAGTAATCAAAAGTATACTTGCTTCTGATCCATGTTGTGTGTAAGAACCATCAAAATATAGTTGCCATGTTTTTGCTTCAACGTTCACAATTTCAGAATCTAGAAATTCCACTTGTATTGGGTGGTCATCTTGTAATGGTGACTCTGCTAATTGATCAGCTATGACTTGGCCCTTGATAGATTTTCGGTCGACATATTCTATGTCAAATTCACTTAGCACCATGACCCATTTGGATAGTCTCCCATTCAATGTTGTTTTGCTAAGAAGATATTTCAAGGGATCAATCTTTTCAATGAGTCTAATCTTGTGGGATAACATATAGTGGCATAATTTTTTGGAAGCAAAAACTATGGCTAAACATGCTCTTTTGATGAAGGTATAATTCAACTCATATTTCACCAAAGTTCTGCTTATGTAGTATATGGCCTTTTCTTTTCCCGATTCATCTTCTTGTGCCAAGAGTGCCCCTAATGAATGCTTGGTCATTGAAATGTATAGAATTAAAGGCTTGCCTCTTATAGGTGGCATCAAAGTTGGAGGGTTCATTAGATATTTCTTCAACAAGTTGAAAGCTTCTTCAAATTTCTCATCCCATTTGAAAACTATGTCCTTATGAAGGAGTTGAGTGAAATTATGGCACTTTTCTGCTAGTTGAGAGATGAACCTTCGAATGGATTGGATCCTTCCTTGGAGAGATCTCATCTAACTTATGTTTCTAGGTGCTTCCATTTCCATGATGGATTTGACTTTGGTGGGGTCTACCTCTATTCCTTTTGCTGAAACAATGTACCCTAGTAGGTTTCCTTATTGAACACCAAATGCACACTTCTTCGGATTTAGCCTTACTTTAAATTGCTCCAATCTTTCAAATATTTTCTCTAAAATGGGTAGATGTTCTTCTCTTGAATGAGATTTAGCAAGTATATCATCTACATAGTCCTCCATGAACTTATGCATCATGCCATGAAATATAGTTGTCATGGCTCTTTGATAGGTCGCTCCGGCATTCTTTAGACCAAAGGGCATAACATTCCAATAGAATGTCCCCCATGTGCATGTGAATGCTATTTTGTCTTGATCTTCAGGTGCTATCTTTATTTGATTATAGCCACTAAACCCATCTATAAGTGAGTGAATGTCCTATTGTCAAATCTGCAATGGCGTCTATGCTTGGTAACGGAAAGTCATCTTTAGGATATGCAAGATTGAGATCCCTAAAGTCCGTGCAAATTATGATGGACTTGTCTGCTTTTGAAATTGGCACAATGTTTGAAATCCATTGGGCATAATCAATGGCTCTTATAAACCCAACTTTCAACAATTTTTCCAACTCTACTTTTACAAGCAAAGCTATGTGTGGATGCATCTTTCTTAATTTCTACTTTACTAGTCTTACTCCTTTTATGTTCAAGTGATGCATGATTAAATTTGGATCTAATCCTGGCATATCATCATATGACCATGCAAAATTTATTTGTTTTTCCTTGAAAATTTTTATGAAGTCTTTTCTTTCCTCACTAGATAGAGATGCTCTAAGTGTATGATCCTTGGTTCTAATTCTGACCCAATATTCACTTTTTCCGTTGGTTTGATCAAGATAGGAGGTCTTTCTTCATAGTGCTTGGGTAAAGTATCCAAAATCTCTTCCTTAGGTTCTTCAATTGGGTTTTCACCTTTGGAATCATTCTTTATTTCTTTCCCTTTTTGATCCAATGTTGCTGCAATGTGGTTTTCAACATTAGATTCTTTCCATTTTTTTTTATTGAATTGAGAGTTTGGATACTTTCATTTGTCACTCCTTCCTAATATTCCATGGTAGAAGAAGGTTCAACTACATTTAGGTATTGGGACACCAAGTTCTCATTTAGAAATGTAGGGAGTATGGTAGGTTCAATGGAATCCCATTCGATTAATTCTGGATAGATAAGGGTAAAAGGATCAATGCTTTGGTTTAATTAGATAGGGTTTAAGGATAGGACTTCATTTGAAGGCTCAAACATTGTATCACTTAAATCTATAATATGTGCTTCTTCAAGTTGTTCTAGGGAACTAGGGTCAAAATCTTCCTCACTAGAATCCTCTAAGGTTTCTGTTGGGTAAAAATCTCATGGATTAAACCTAATGTTAGATTCTTCCATATCAGGTCTCCATGATGGTACGTATGGTTCTCCTACCTATTGATTTATTTCAATTTCTTGAATTTGGACATTATCTAGGACCACTTGACTAGAACTTGAGGCTTGATTCTGCCATTGATTTTTTTCCTTTACTAGGAGTGTAAGTATGGATAACATAAACTTCCTTATCTTGACGTGAATCACTTGACAATGAGTCCCATTCCCAGTTGTTGGAATCCTCATCACTTTGAGAACCTAATTGTTAAATTTGGTCATAGATCTTAGGATAGTTCTTTTGAGTGTACCCTTTTTCTAGGTACCCTAATCCTGTCTTTTCTTTGCTATCTCTCCATGTCATTTCAATGGGTTCAATGAGTCCTTCATTTCTTGTTCCTAAAGGTCCTTGTCCTTTGTATCCCATTTTCTACATCATTTGAAATCCTTTCCCATATTGAAGTGTGGGAATGCTTACATTTTGGATGCGCTTTTCATGTGCATTTGATTCATCATCCTTATATAGCCACTTTAGGATTTCATTGTCTTCTTCCTCCATAAATGAAGATGTATTCACCCTCACAAAATTATCATTGTATTTATGAGGTAAATTAGATTGCTTTCCATATGATTTTGGAGATAAGGGTAGGTCCATCATGGATAAGGAGTATTCACCTATACGCTTTTGTTTGATTTGACATTGCTTTTCAAATTTTTTCATCATATGGTCCATCTTTTGGTAATGAGCATCTTTGGTGTAGATTTGGATGGATTTAGCTTTGTCTTCTTTCCGATTCTCAAGAATAATCTCCTCACTAACCTTTTCTTTTCCTTTTGTCGATGTAGCTAGGTTAGTAGGACTTTGAATGTTTTCAACAACAATTTATTTTTCTTCTTTTTCTTTCCCCTTCAAAGATGGAAGATCTTTTGAACTTTGACCTTGCTCTATTCTTTGAGGAATAGACCCTTATACATTATGCGGGACTAAGGAATCATTGATAGGCTTCATGTTATTACAGTATTGAAAGTGGTCTGAGTCCCCGCTTACCATGATTTCTTGTCCTAGATAGGGTAATTTGAGACATTGGTGATAATTCGAAGGCATGGCTTGCATTTCATGAATCCACAATCTCCCTCGTAAGCTATTGTAAGTCAACTTTAGGTCTAGTACTTGGAAAATGGTTTCTTTTTGCATTGGGCCAACTCTGATAGGAAGTACTATGACTCCCTTAGAAGCTCTATCTTCATCATCGTAGGCTTTTATAGTTATCTTTTTCTTTGGGTCAATAGCCTCCTCATAAAATCCTAAGGCTTTTACCAATTTTAGGGTACAAATATTCAAGCTGACCCCTTCATCAATAAGGACTCTTTTTATCCTATGCTTGTGAATTAAAACCTCTATATGCAAAGACAAGTTTTGTGGGTGGTTTAATGACATGCCATCTTTCTCTAAAAAATATAGGCAATGAGGTGCAATAAGATGCCCTACCATGTTTTGAAATTTATCTGCATCTAGATTTAGAGGCACATTAGTCTCTACCAAGGCTTTTTATAGAATCTCCTTGTGAGTTGGTCAAAGCTTAAGCAATTCTAAAATAGAGATCTAAGCAGGAGCTCATTGTAATTGGTCTACCAAATTATATTGTTTTGGTGATGAAGATGAAGTTTGATTTGGTAGAACAATTCTAGGGGCATTTCCAGGTAGAGTAATTTTTTATGCTTGCCCCTAGTATATGAATTATCACATATCACATACCTCATGATATGAATGACCACATATCTCATGATAAATAGTATCACATATCACATACCTCATGATATGAATTATCACATATCTCATGATAAATAGTATCACATATCTCGTGATAAATGGTATCACCTATCTCATGATAAATAGCATCACCTATCTCGTGATACTAAAGGATATACTATTCTTGAGAACATTACATTCTCCTTATATATCCTAGTTATGGTATGTACATAGACATTACGTTACATAATGTCTACCATAACTGCTAATATCAAGTCACATGATATCAGTCAACTAAACATTATAAGATTGTCACCTTACAATGTTTAAATACAAGTGTTAGTTGTCCAAAAAGTCGTCACCTTTTAGGAACTTACACAAGAATGGTAGGCCCATAAATTCATAGAGTCACACATATGACAAATGAGGTTTACACATTAAACATCTTTAATATATTAGTACAAATCAAAAATTTACATTTTAATCATACCAAGCTTGTTTCTGAAGTGATCAACTTTCACTTTGAGAAGGGGTTTGGTGAGGATGTTTGTTGTTTGATCTCTTGTACTGATATACCCCAACTAGATTGTGTTCCATTCCACTATATCTCTCACATAGTGATAAGGAATTTCAATATGCTTAGATCTATCATGAAATATAGGATTCACTGATAGTTTGATACAACTTTTATTGTCACAGTGGATGATAGTTGGATTTAGAGGTTTACTGAATAATCCCACAAGTAGTTTCCTGAGCCAAACTGCTTCTCTAGTAGCCATGGATGCTGCAATATATTCAGCTTCTGTAGAACTCCAAGCTACTGAGGATAGTTTTATGCTAATCCATGATATCATAGCTAATCCTAAGATGAAACAACATCTAGATGTGCTCTTTCGATTAGTTACACTTCTAGCCCAATCTGAATCTGTGAATCCATGAAGATCTTAGTCACCCTTTTCATACTTTAGACCATAATTAATAGCACCTTGAAGATATATCAATATATGCTTCAAAACCACAAGATGTATCCCCTTGGCCTCACACATAAAATCACTCAAGGCATTTACAATATAGTAGATGTCAGGTCTGGTATTAACTGCATACATCAAGGATCCAACTATCTGTCTGTAGAGAGAGGGATCTGCTAATGGAGAATCTGCTACTGCTTCCTTTAGTTTATGAAGGTTTGTTTCCATGGGAGTTGACATAGGTCTATAGTTCATCATACCAAATCTCTTTAATATATCAATAGTGTACTTCCCTTGATTTAGAACAATACTATTTGATTTTTTCCAGACTTCAAGTCCAAGAAAATAGTGAAGGAGACCTAGGTCTTTCATCTCAAATTCTGAGGCCAACTTTCTTACATTGTTCAATAAGGCGATCTTCTATTTTAATTAATAGATCATCAACATATAATATTAATAGTAATATATCACCTTTGCTTTGTTTGAAGTAGAGATTTGGATCTACATCATTTTTAGAGAAACCTAATCCCATTAGGTATTTGTCAATCCTTTCATACCAGGCCCTGGGAGCCTGTTTAAGTCCATATAGAGCTTTCTTTAATTTACACACATGTGATTTTGCATTGTGAATTTAAAATCCTTAAGGTTTTTCTAAGTAGACTTCTTCTTCAATGGTTCCATTTAAGAAGGTAGTTTTTAGATCCATCTAATGAATTTTCCATCCTTTGGTTGCTGCAATGGCAAGAACTTCTCTCACTGAGGTGTATCATACAATTGGTGCAAATTTTTCCTCATAGTCTATTCCCTCTTTCTATGAAAAACCTCTGGCTACAAATCTTGCTTTATATTTCTCTATACTTCCATCTACAGCATGCTTGATTTTGAAGAGCCACTTAGAAGAAACAATATACTTCTCTTTTGGTCTAGGCCCTATCTCCCATACATCATTCTTCAAAATGGATTGATATTCCTCTGTCATGGCATCCTTCCATACTTGGTGTTGAAGATCTTGAGTAACATTGGTAGGTTCAGATTTTATGAGTTCACTCATTAAGGCCACATAACTAGAGAATCTCTTAGGTCTTTTACTTTCTCTAAAAGTCCTTGATGGATCTACATAAGTCTTTGCTTCTTCCATTGTTTTGGTATCCCAAAGTGGTCTATTTTTAGGGTTCTCCAAAGATGTGATTTTTTCTTCATTTCTATCTTCCTCATGACACTCCCTCTGAATCTCAGGGGTGGGATCCTCTTCTAGATCCATGTGGGAAGTTTAAATTTCAGACTCAATAGAATTTCTAGCCCTTTTAAAAGCTATATCTTCCTCAAAAATCACATCTCTGCTTAGTTCAATCTATCTCTGACCAGGCACGCATATTCTATAGGCTTTTGAAGTTTCATTGTAGCCTACCAAAATACCTTTTCTCCCAGAAGTTTCTAATTTAGTCCTTTTCTCTTTGGGTACATGAATGTAGACAGGACACCCAATTATTCTTAAGTGACTAATGTCGGGTTTTATACCTATGAAGGCTTCTTCAGGAGTTTTTTCATCAATATGGGAGTGAGGACATCTATTATGAATGTAGACTGTAGTACTAGAGGCTTCAACCCAAAGTGAAGTTTCTATATTTTGATCAAGTAGCATGGCCTTGGCAGCTTCTACAATTATTTTGTTTTTCCTTTCATCAATGTTGTTTTGTTGAGGGTTGTAAGGAACAGTGAACTCCCTCTTGATCCCAACACTTATACAAAATTCTTTAAAAATGTCTGATGTGTATTCTTTTCCATTATCTATCCTTAGGGTTTTTATTTTTCTTCTAGAAGAATTTTCTGTAAGGGATTTGAATTCTTTGAATCTTTTAAGAATCTCCTGTGATTCTTTACATTTAAGAAAGTAGATCCATGTTTTCCTGGAGAACTCATCAATAAAGATTATATACTATAGAAACCCTCCTAATGAAGGTATAGACATGGTCCACACAAATATGAGTGGACTAACTCTAAGATATTGTTTGTTTTGCTAGTACTATTTTGAAAAGGCCCCTTAGTATTTTTACCTAAGGCACACCCCTTGCATACCCCTAAATTATAAAGTTTGAGTTTAGGTACACCTATGACTAGCATTTTCATAGAAGATAGGGAATGGAAATTGAGATGTCCTAGTCTTCTATGCCATATTTCAGTAGAGTCTGCAACTTCATGAATTAGGGCTAGATTAGGTTCAATACATAACTCGTACAAATAACCTTGTCTATGTCCTATAGTTTTAGCTTTCTTGATGGTAGAATTCTTTGGCCATGCCAACACTTTAGTATCCATGAAGGTTACTCTATATCCATTATCTTCAAGTGCGGATATGGAGAGCAAGTTTCTTTTTATGCCATAGACAAATAGTACCCTGGTGAGTAGAACTGAGATGCCCAATTTTAATTTGATAGTGCAGGTCCCAACACCTTTGACTGGATGTGTAGAATCATCTCCAATTGTTACTTCTTCATCAATTTCTTCTACCATGGAGTCTAGGAGTTCTTTGAATCCTGTGATGTGCCTTGATGAACCACTATCTATGACCGAGGAGTTGGATTTAGTTGATACTTGATTCAAAAGTGTAGAGTAGAACACATATTTCTCAAGTTCATGCTTCCCTTTGGTCTTTCTTACTTTTGCATAAGATGCTTGCTGCTTGGTTTTGTTAGGACATCTGACTGCATAGTGCCCATATTGGTCGCATCTAAAACATTGGATGTTAGAAAAATCTTTCTTATTGAGCCTTTCTCAGGATGGCCTTTTCTCTTTTGAAAGAACTTTTTCTTTCCTTTCTTGTGGGAGTTTTCATTCAAGACGTGAAGATCTTCATCAATGTTCTTCTTATTGAATCATGTCTTTGTTTCTCTCAATTCTTCTTGAAGACAATCTAATCTTAATCAATCGAATTTTGGAAATTTAGACCTTGCACTAATGCCTTGAACAAAATTTTCCGAGGAGTTTGGTAGACCATCTAGGGCAATAAGTGTTAGCTCCCTACTTTCAATTTGGTATCCAAGAGTTGATAATTTATCCCTTAGAGTTGATATCCTCATAAAGTATGCATTGATAGATTCTCTTTTGTTCATACTTATATGATTGATTTCTCTCTTAAGGGCCAAGGTTCTATTGGAGTTATTTATTTCATACGTACTTTCAAGTGCTTTAAACATATGCTATGCAGTTTCATATTTTGTCAAAATTTGTACGATATGATCTCTAACTCCATCAACTATGATTTTCATGGCTTTTTCATTTCCTTCAGTCCATGCTATTTTCTTAGTGTTATTCTCAGGTTCTTGTTTATTCTCTTTCACAAATGACTCAACTTTGTTTTCTTTTAATATCATCATAATTCTGAATTTCCATGATGAAAAATTATTTCCTCCCTCTAGCCTATCTTCAAATCGAATTACGACTACCATGGAAGAATGTAATTTTCTTTGAATTAATATTTGAATGTCTCAAATCCAATTTTTGCTAGGACCCTTCCTAACTTGGCTCTGATACCATGTAAATGCAAACTGAATTTATTATTAAATTTAGTTTAATGTAAAATTTCTCAAGTATTTATCACAGATATATATAATTGTGTATGTGGAAAGTATTGTTTAAATCTGAGAATATACGATGAGATTACTCTTCACACTTATTAATTTTTGTATGTTGCTTGTCATGTATTCCCCAATGATCTTACACATATAGGTTGTGGTGAGGGGAAAAGTCATGTCTATGATAGACGTGACTCCTCAGGGAGTCATGCCTATCAAAGGCATGACTGTTCCTAACAACACACCTATTGCAATTAATCCCGATGAGTATTGGTCCTTAACAAATGACAACCGCTGAGTGAAGGTCGACGACAAAACATAAAGTTGACAACACAGTTTAAGGTTAGATGGCATGTATAAATCAACGACTTTAGGAGTATCTATTTCATTCGATATTACAATATATATAATATGTTAATAATTAATAATAGTATCAATATAATAATATTGATATTATTACTATTTATTTATTCCAATTATATTATATTATAATAGATTTAATCAATGATATATATATATATATATATATATATATATATATATATATATATATATATATATATATATATATATATATATATATATATATATATATATATATCTCTTAGTAATAATAATAATGATATTAAATATAAATATATTAATACTGTTATTATTATTATTATATATGTATATTATAATTGATATTTTATCTTATTGAAGCTACTATATTTAACAATTTCAATTGGGTCAACTAAGCTAGTTCCTATAGTCGAGACTATATGGGTTCTGGTAGCCACAAGCATAACTCACATAGAATGAGCCAAAATGGTAGTTTGGTTATCTTGGATAGTTGAAGGACATGAGTTACTTGAAGATTTCTTCAAGGGTTGACTTACCACCTCCAACATGTCATTTATTGATTATGTTATATTATTGAAAATGGAATAGTTTTAATTTGATATGTTAAGTAGTTTACTCATTTTAGAACTCTATAATATTAATAATTGCTTTTATTAATAATAAATCTCTTCTTGGATATGGTAAGGAGTGATAGGTGGTTAGAAAAAGTTATTAGATTAAGGACTATATATGAGTTTGAAGTGAACCTAAAAAATGTTAATATTTTTTGTCTTTGCCAACTGAGTACAATATTATATTATAAAAAACTAATTTTTAATGCACGAATATATTAATTACTGATTTAATTAATTATATTCCATCATTCACCCGATATTATTATACCTAATGGGGGCCACTTGTTGTAACATATCTCCAACCTTTGCTTATTCATTATTACTTGGATATTGATTATGGTGTTTCATTGAAGGTAGTTTTTTAATGTTGCTTAGATTATTATAGACATTATCTAGTAGAAATGATTTCTTTCTTGATCGAAATAGTTTTATTATTATTATAGAATGCTTTGGTGTATCTAGTTTCGCTGTATCAATTCATTTTTGTTTATTTTTATTTCAAGTTGATTACTTTCTATATTTCTAATAAAATGTAATTGCTTTTCATTAAGTAGGACAAAGCGTAGATGAGGTTACGGTGTGCATACAACTCAAGTCCATTTGAAGTTCACATGCTAGGGTTGATAACTATATGTAACCTATATACCATGAAGGGTTTTTTAGTTTAAATAACCAATCTAAGTTTAAAAGATACTACAATTTCTTAGATGATTACATGTGGATATAGGGAAACATTTTTGCTTATGATTTCATAAGAATATAGCTCATTATTTTTAGTACTTGGTACCTTTAGACCTTAAGAAAAAATTCAAACTATTTAGTAAAAATGTGCATGTCAATTAGAAAAAGGAGTATAATTTTTGTATGTAGAGAAGAAGGGACCTTCTTGGAAGGTTCCTTCCTTCATCAAGTATAATAGTTGTGGTATAAATGCATCTATAATATTGAATTATTCTCTATACTCTTGAATATCTCAAGATATCCCCTATTCATCTCATAACTCCACACTTAATTTAATATAGGCAATGCAAACAATGACAACTATGATAAATTAACCTCTACTTTCCATTTCCCCATAGTGAACCAAGAAAGGAATGCTACTTTTAAGAACATACTAAATTTTAATCTTCCAAACTCCCACAAGAAAGATTATAACACCTTTCTCTTTGATTTTGATGAATTATGTCATAGTAATGACCTACACCATAGATTTTCATAGGTTAAAATTATTCCCCGCCACCCCAAAGGATTCTACCTTGAGGTGGTTTATGAGATTCAAAAGAGATGTAGTGAATGATTAGGATTCCGTGAAGGAGAATTTACTATAGAAAATAAAGGCTATTTTAGAGGAGGAGATATGGAATATGAAAGCCTCAGGATGATTTAGAAGGAGAATGATCCATTACAGGACTATGTGGAACATTTCTTGTTTAGCATAAAAAATTCAGACATGACAGGTTGAATCTCTTAAGTTGGTTTTCCTCAAAGAAGTCAATGAGGATTATTTTTATTCATTGGACATGATGGGAGGAGGAGATATTTCCAAGGTTATTTATGATGACCTCTATCAATTTACTAGACATTATTCTAGAGAAATATTGAAAACAACCTAAAACATTTGAACACTCACTTCAAAAGAAATTGTAGCAGTCTCTAGGATGGAAATAAACAACCTATTAATATGACATGAATCAAGATACCATTAACCACATGGACATTCAAATGGATACACTAAAAATGAGGAATATATAAGAAGTAGAAGTTTTCCTAATAGAATAATGTCCTCGCTACCACCATAAGATAAAGAACTCCAAGTGTCAAAGAATTTCCAACCTGGAGGAGATACTTGACTTCAAGGCTTTTGAAGATGAAGATGACAAGGTTTTCTACCTATCCCAAAGGAATCCATGGAATTAGAGACTTATAATATGTCATATTTTGATTATCTTCCATGGAAAAATTAACCTCCCTAAGGTTGGGTGAACTATGGTTCCTTATTATGGAATACTCCCCTCAGAGGATGACCCCCTCATCAAGCCCAAAGTAAATTTACTAATTGGAAAGTGCCTTAATCTATTGGAAAGGGGGAACACTAAGAGGGGAGGTGAATTAGTGTTCTGACAATTTTAACCTTATTGAACCACTTCAAAAATAACTTAAAGCTTAAATTGAAAAGAAAAAAGCATGAACACAAAGTAAATAGGAACACAACCATAACACACTAATTTTTATCATGGAAACTGTGTTAGGAGAAAACCATAATGGGGATGATACCCACAAGGAAATACTTTGCAAAATTATTGTCTTTTACATATGTTGGGAATGCACTTGCATTTAGGCACACTTCCTAGAGCTCACTGCTCAATACAATTAAGGATACAACCATTATACAAAGACTCACTATCTTACAATGATCAACACAATTATATGAATATGATGAGATGACTATAATAGTATCAATCTTTTCCTGATTAAAAGATCTAAAACCCTAGAATTATTGATTTCCCTTAAACTCTTCTTTGCATCAATCAATTATATCAAATTTGGAATCTCTGCCCAAAATATTATTGTCACACCTCTATCATGCATCCAATATACTTGATCTTTAACCAACAACCTTTCCCTAATCTTATCCATCTATTTTATACTTGTGCAATGAATAACTCATCTCACAATGTTGGTATAAAACATTCTTCAAAAATGTAAATTATTTTCTGTTCCACCACATAAAATAGAATCCAAGTATCAAATTAAATAAGGATAATAATTTATATACCTCTAAAAATTTTGGTTCATCTGATTTGACCATACTTTGACACTTAAAAACATTTTATTGATTTGCGCAATAAGACTTTTCTTAGCATGTCGACCCTTTCTAACTATCTACCTTAAAACTGCCACTCAAAAGTATATAACTTCTACAAGCCCAAACATCTTGCTATAAAACTTTGGGATTAACAATAATATACCTTTATTATGATTCTATTAGTTATGCACTTCAAAATACTAAACTAGTAGTCTTCACTAATCCAATTTTTTTTACGTTGTAAGAACATTCTGTCTTGTTTCATGTACTTAACCAAAATTAGATCTGCCACTTGATTTGATCTCCATATGCATTACACACATGGGAATAAGGTCTACACATCATGTTTTTTTCATAAATTAAAACACTCTATCCATTTGACCATGTCTCTTTCCATCTTGCCAACAATCCCCCCCTTTTACATTGATGGCAACACTTAGTGAAAAATCGATTAAGTGTCCCACTTCAAAAATATGTATGACATTTCACTCAAAAATATTCTTCCAAAAAATTATTCAAGCTCCCCCTTAGATATAGTTGCATACATTTTTCACTTCTACACTCCCCCTTTGACATTAATGGCAAATGGTTTAGCCATTATGCCAAAGTCAATTTACTAATTGGAAAGTCCTTAATCAATTTGGAAGCAACAATAAAAATTGAGGGTTAACTAGCCTTGGGGAAATCCAAATACAAGTTACTAGAAGCAACAAATACAAGGCCCTCCTCCTCAGCCAACCATTATGACTAATCTTATTCTCTGCACCTCTGAAATCAACTCAATTATCATCGCAACTTGCACTTAACCCAAATAACCACCCTATTTATTAGGCATATGCTAATGACATGTAATATTTCCTTGATTAGTCATAAACAAAAATTATGTACATCTTCACTATGGAAAGACTCTGGCTCCTCCAACATCACCACTCATTACTAAAATTCTTCTAGAAGAATATTCAATTGATTTTAACCACTCCATTGAGTAGCCAATATTCTTCATAATAAAAATAACTTTCCAAAACAATACCTTCACTTATTGTAACTTTAGTTCCACTATTTCTAGAAATGTTGAACCTACAAAATCTTAAACCTAAATCAACCTTTGATTTCCTAGACTAACTCAAGAATGTTACTTAATGATTCCACTATTTCAGGAAATAAAATATGTGTCTATCTAAAATAGGACCATCAATGAGGTATGTATTAAGAAGCCCGATAGGAAGAAGAAATATCCCCCAATAGTTCATGTTGTTGGAAAGTTGGTAGATGTCATGCTAGGAAAAATCATTATTTTTAAATACATTGATCTTGGTAGCCTTGTGGTAAATGTTACTATTGGTAGAATGTTGATAGCCAAAACACTGATTTACTTAGGGGAAACTATTAATATGATGATTAAGGAAACCATACAAAATTGTAGATTTCTAACCTAAGACCCACTACTAGTCCTATAGTTGGTTGTTATCTCTATAATAAAGCCTGAGGGGATTATGGAAGATCTATGAATCACATTAGATTCTTAGGAATATCCTATAGATTTTATAATCATGTAGCCTAAGGAAAACCTAGGAGTGTATCTAATCATCTTGGGTAGACACTGGCTTGCTACTGCAAATGCCTTCATTAGGTGTAGATTATGTGAGATGATTATTTCACATGATAACATCACAAAAAATATCTTTGTATTTTCCAACCCAACCATGTCATGATGTTGATTAGATGATATGGCTTGATCTTGGGGATGATGAAGAAGACACATGAAAATTTTTATAGTAATTAACAAAAGTTTAATGCTTCAATTGCAAGATTAAGATATCATTTTATCACATATAGTCCAAAATAATTACTACAAAGTTGTAGATAGAACATCCTACTTAGCATGCTCTTAATTTCCATTGCATACTCTACTTCTCGTAGAAACATTTGAACAATACTTTGATACTGCAAAATTTATTCATAAGATACTTCCTTATACTAGTAATCTAGGATTTGCATGCCTAAATAGTACCTCAATGAACCTTCTTACCACTCAAGTAGAAATAACTCCAAAAAATAATTCAACATTAACAAAAAGATCAATTAGCAGTAGTAAGAGTAGTTAACTTCTTTTTTGTAGGAATATTGAACAAATTTTGCTTGGGACTATTAAGACATGAACAAATTAGACCCAAATTTTTTCACACAAAGAATATACATAAAGGAATATTGTAGACCAATTAGACAATCTCATATGAGGATGAATCCAGATATCAAACAAATAGTTAAGACAAAGTTGTAAAATTTTATAAATGCTAGGTTTATATACCCCATTAATAGTCAATGAGTCTCACCACTTCTAATTGCTCCCAAGAAATGAGAGAAGTGGAGAGTTTGTGTGGACTACCAAGAGCTCAATTTAATTAGCAACAAGGAAGGATCACTTTATCATTCCTTTCATTGATCAAGTGTTAGACTCTCTAGAAGGTAAACACTATTTCTTCTCATTTCTAGATGGATTTAGTGGTTATAACCAAATAAGGATTGCACTCAAAGACCAAGATAAGGTAAATTTTAGTTGTCCTTGGGACACATATGCATATATATAGCTACACTCTTTGGTCTTTACAATGATCCACCACCTTCCAGAGAGAAATCCTCAATATTTGCAAAGATCTAATACATGAATGTATGAAATGTACATAGCTGATTTCACCACTTATAGTGATGCTTATGATGAAGCATTGGAAAATTTGAAGAAAATGTTGCAAAGGTGTTAAGACTACAATCTATCATTAAGAAATGAAAAATGCTATATGACAATGCAAGGAGTAGTTATTAACCATTATGTCTCCCAAAAAGGTAAACAATCTAACCCAATGAAAATTGAGGTAATTAAAAGTCTACCTGTATACACCTAAAAATGGTCATCTAGACTATTAGCCCCTTTTGCTAAATCATAAATTGCTTATTCTTGATCAAATCCTAGCTCTATCATTTATTCGATTATTTTCTATGGGCTAACCATCTTATCCTAAGTCTTTATTTAATTAAAAGGAATATTTCCTCCCCTTTTATTAAATAAAAAGCCCCCACTTTTCCTCTTATCCTAAGTTGCACAAATAAAGCATTATTCTTATTTTATAAAAAGGGAAAAAGCACTTTTTGTCTCATATGGACACAAAAGTCAACTCCTATTTTCTCATTGGAGGATACTTGTGCACATGGATTGCTCCTTTTTTAAGCTCCACCATTGATTAAATCTTTTGCCTCTTAATCTCCATGGTCCATTCCTCCTCATTTCCTTTAAAAGGAGAGCTCTCTTCTTCATTCTAGATCCCCAACTTTTTATGCTAACTTTATGCTGCAGGTTTTCTAGGTCACTTTGGAGCTTTTGAAGATTTGGAGCATTCTTAGCATCTACATCTCATTCTTGCATTCTACATCTCATTCTTGCATTCTTAGCTTAGCTTCATATTTATGCTTTCTTAGATTAGCTTCATTTCTATGCTCTAGATTAGCTCACATAGATTAATTAGCTTGGGTTGTAACACTTGCATATTTCCTTTCATACCTTAGCTTGCATTTCCATTTCTAGCATAGCATTGCATTGCATTTTCATTCTTGATTCTTGAGGATATTGGCATTCTTGCCCTTGTCTTCATTGAATCTCCCATTGCATGGTTTACTAGCAAGGTTATAGGCTAAATAGCTCTAGCTGAGAGCATTCTTAAAAACCCTTGCACTCCATGCCTAGGGAGCTATGGATCGATTTGTGAGGGCTCATTCTTGAGTTTTCTTGCATGTAATGATCCATAGAAGTGTGACACATTTATAGCACACACTACCTATTCTAACTCAATAGATGGATGTTCTGATTTCTTATGACATATTGGTGTAGCATTGCAAATTTTATTCACCTTGTCAAGGTATACAATTTATACTTATTTAGCACCCATTTTAGTGTTTGGTCATTCTCCTATGCATCATATAATTTTTTTATGGAATTAATTAATATATATTTAAATTTGATTCATCTCTAGATTTGATTTCTATGCAGGCCCTTAATTTTAGGTGTGCCTCTTTAATTATTTTCTCTCATTTAATTTCCACTTACATACATAGGGCCTATCTAATTATGGGTGGCCTTTTGTATTTGCCTCAAGTTCAACCATTACTTTAGATATATTTTCAAAATCCTAATATCTTTATTAGCCCCTGATTTGAATTTGAGTCCAAAATTACTTGTACAAGGTGATTTTTTGGGTTTAGGGTGGGTCTAACTTGTTCCATGCCTATAATTTTGCCCCATACTCTGTAGCTTGTGGGAAAATTTAAATTATGGTTTCCATTTAGGTTTTTAAATTGCTAATCCTAGTCGAGTCTCTTCATGTTTTGAGCTCCAAATGGGATATGTGAGGTGTAAAAGAAAGTTACCTCCCTTATTTTGATATCCATCCATTGAAATATACTTCCATTATTATGCATTCAAATATATTCCAAGAAACCAGATACTCAAGTTCAAGGACCATTCAATCATATCATACAACCAAGGCATTTCATCCTTCATTTTGTGACAAGAATTCAACAATCATCATGCAATAATATCTTTTGTGATGTCCTTTTAGGCCTTTGTGGAGTCATTCTATTGCATCAACACCTATGAATTCATTTCAATCTAAGCATTTGCATCATCGAGGTATAAGACTTTTGTATCCTTCTTATCAAGCCTTTGCTACTCAAAACAATTCCTTTACATTTCAAGGATTTTAATTCAATTTCAAGGTTGATTCCTAAACAGGGGTTTGACCAAGGTAAACCCCTTTTCACAACCATTTTCCCTATTTTATTAATTTCTTGGTACATGTTATAGGGGGAGAAAGTGCGATGAAAATGGAAAAAAAGTTAGACAAAGAGTTTTAGTCAACAAAAATTGTATTTGACCTTGACTGGTACAAAGTGAGTCAGAATCACCCTAGAACCCCAAATTGACCCAAACCTTTAGAGGCACCCCATACCAACTACTTTAGACTACTATCTCGATCACAGGTCAGTTACAATACTAGTTTTTAGATTTGTTTAAGGATTTAGATTTGTTATTTAGATCTATCCGCATGCTTAATTACCTAGTTTCTCTCTCTATACTTGTATTTCTCATTCCTATTTCATATATCCATTCTCTCAACATCATAAAAAAGGAATCCATGTATCCTCTTGGCACTTGAGTCCCCTTGAGCCTAGTAGATCGTCCTTCCTTCCAACATAAGTAGGGAGATAGGCCTAAGTTTCCTAGTTTGTTTATGCATACTTGTGAACCCTATTTTCTACCTTACATTTTGGTGAACTCAAAATACTTACATCCTAAGTCTTATTTGGTGTCTATATCTAATTTGTGTGCATTGCATTAATAAACACCATGCCATTGCTGTTGGCATTAAGAAGAATTACCACTAGTGACAACACTTATTTGCATTCTGAGTGCAAACCGAGCAGAATAGTGCAAACCGAGCAGAACAGTGCAAACTGAGCAGAACAGTGCAAATTGAGCAGAACAGTGCAAACCGAGCAGAACAGTGCAAACCGAGCAGAACAGTGCAAACCGAGCAGAACAGTGCAAACCGAGCAGAACAGTGCAAACCGAGCAGAACAGTGCCAATCGAGCAAGACAATGCAAACCAAGCAAGACAGTGCAAACCGAACAAGACAGTGCAAACCAAGTAGGACAGTGTAAACCGAGTAACATTATGTCTACCAAGTCACAAATATTTACCGAGTTCAAAACCTACCGAGTGGTTAGTATGAACCGTGCCTCCACTTCTACCGAGTGCATGATGATGCCGAGTAATGCAGTGGACGCCGAGTATCAGAAAGTCACCGAGTTAGTTTGCAGGAACCGTGTAACCATACTTGGGCCGACTTAGTGGCACTTATGTTTATTTGTCAAGCCAACTTTGTAATTAATTGTTTAGACTTGTATATAAACAATGTTGTAAAAAATGTCAAGATGTAATAAATGAGTACGAATGTGAAAAAGAAAGAAAGGCAGAGATAAGCGAATTACAAAGGGCTACAGCAGTATAGGGAACAGCAAAGAAAAATTCATCACAAAAGGTGATCAGTACATCAACGAATCTCAATCAGCAATCCAATTGCAAAGCAAGAGATCTACTGTTTCATCCTAACAGGTGAATCAGTACTAAAATCCTTTAACCAGGTAGACTTAACAGTCTTTTGTAAAATCTCTTTACCGAGTGCATACTTCATTGTATGTTTGTAAATCCTTTAACAGGGTGGATTTAGCAATCCTTATTGCTCCTAGCAGGGCAGATCATCAGAAGTGATCAAATTGTAAGCCTTAACTGGCCAACTTTATTCTGCAGTACTAAAGCTTTGTGGGTTTCATCCCCACCCCAGTTTTACTTTCTTTTTGGAAGGTTTCTGGGTAACCAAATCTATGTGTCATTATTGTGAATGCTTTTAAGTTTCATGCCTTCTATATGCATAAGGAAAAAGTGAATTATATGTTAATACATCTGTAATTGTAAGAAAATTTGGAGTTACTGATTCACCCCTCCCCTCTCAGTAACTCGGTTAATTCCTGAATATTTCCAACAATTGGTATCAGAGCAGAGTTGGTTCTCAAGATAAAGCTTAACTAGCTTGAGCAAAGATCCAGGACAATGGAGGTATTCAAACTGAACAAGGTGATTGAAAATGAAAAGCTAGATCTGGAAATGGCCATAGCTAAACTTAAAGAAGCAAAAGAAAATCTTTCCCAATCCCTAAGAAGAAGGAAGGAACTTGCAAATCAGATGAATGATCAAAATTACATTGAAGAAAAGATTGAAGATCTTTTTCCCTCAAATAACTCAGATGAAGCAAACAATGCTGTCAAAGAACTCCTAGAAAAGAATGGGTCTCTGCAGGAAGAAGTGAGAAAATTAAAAAGAGAACAAGAGCTACACTCAACAAGATTTTGTGAGATCTTAGAACAAAGAAACAAGTTGAAAGATGAATTAGATGGAAGGAACAATGAAGTCCAAAATAAAACCCTTCAGCTAGAAAACCTAATTGATCAGATCTCCCATACAAATGAGGAAATTCTGAATCTAAGATCAGAAATAGAAAGCACAAGAGAAGAACTAAGATCTGAAAAGGAAATCAATCTAAGATTGGTGGATGACCTAAACACCGAAAAAAAAATCAATGAAGGAATGCTGAAAAGCCAAGAAGACTTGAATCAGCTGTATGAGCGAAATCTTCATAGGCAAAAAGGAAAAGTAGGACTTGGATACAAAGGAGAAGGTGAATCTTCTAAGCAAGGTACTGAAAGAAATCAGAAACCTACTTGTAATCATTGTGGTAAAATAGGACATACTTCAAATAAATGTTGGAGCAATGAAAAAGCAGAATTCAATGGAAAATGCTACAACTGATATCAACATGGTCACAAAGCAAATGAATGCAGGGAAAAACCAAGATTCAAAGGTAATTGTCACAAATGCAACAAACAAGGTCACAAAGCATCCGAGTGCAGATCCAAAACATTCAATCCAGCAGAACAAATTATGAAAGCAATGTTTGGATGGGACTACAACACCTGGTGTAGATGTCATTACTGTGGAGAATATGGACACATTGGCATGAACTACATAAAACATCATCTAAGGAAAAGAGATACTACCGTAAGATGCTTCAAATGCACTAAACTCGGTCACATAGCCAGAAACTGCATGAATGCTAGTGAAGTTGAAGATGGAAAGAAGAATGAAGCAACTAAGGTCAAGAAACAAGTGAGACAAAAGTGGATTCCTAAATCTACCGAGCAAACCAGTCCAAGTAATGGAATGGGTGGCTCTACCGACTCAAACTAAATTTCCAAGAAAGCACTGGAACTATATTCTCATAGACAAACTTCAAGTAGTTCCAGAACCGAATTAAAAGAAAGATCTAAATTAGCATACAAGATGCAGTAAGATCACAGGAAGGTCGGTATCAGTCTTTACCGAGCAAGGTCGGTATTAGTTTTCACCGAGCAAGGTCGGTACCAGTCTTTACCGAGCGAGGTCGGAGCAATATGAATTCTCAAGTTCACTGAGTTGCAAAGTCTTTACCGAGAAATTAATTCTTAGTGGGTGACAGTCTGTCAGAATTTATACCCTAATTTGTACTGAGCATTAATGACAGAGTTGTAAACAAAAGGCAAGAAATCGAACTCATTCCTCACCGCGAACTTTAGCACTTTGAGAGCAGAAAATTTCAAGAGCAATCCAGTGATTCAAATACTTTTGCGAAAAGAATTTTTTGTGAGCTACCATGGCATCATCCAGCACTTCAGCGAAGAAAGGATCAGAAATGTTAGTCCAAGGGGAATGGAGAGCACCAAATTTCAAGATCGTGCCCGCAATTGCAGCAGCCCTAGACCTGAACAGAGCTCAATCTCAGATTCCTCCTAAGGTACTACTTATTAACGATATCCGCAATCATTTCAACTGTGCAATTCAAGAAATGGGAAACCTAGAGCTAGATATTGTGCGTGAGGAACTGTGTGTGGATGGTATTCTAAAACCCGAGCACAAACATCTAGAAGATAAGGGATTAGTTCACATTGCACATTTACCTCGAAACTTTCGGGAGAAATGGGTTAGATACATTCTCAGCTGTGTACATGATGGCAAGATTTGGCTTGAGCAACCCATAGAGATCACCAAGAAGATGATTCATTAAATCATCGGTCTTCCCATGTTGAACAAAGAAAAAACTACCAAAACCCTAGGTCGGTCGGAACTGGAGAAGAAAACCCTAGCCGAGTGGGATGGTAGAGGAATGAAAGTTAGCAGCATTACCGATGCTGAACTGAAGTTTGGTACACACATAATTGCCCATAAAATATACAGTTCAAGTCGACAGAATAGTGTCTCCTATGAAGCTATTGACCTAGCATACAAAGTGGTCAAGAACAACTTATCATTTGACCTTGCAAATTTATTGTTAAAACAGTTTAACAAGAACATGGAAAGCATTCAAACTTCCAAAAACAATCCATGTAAGTTTGGATCTCTACTGGTCTGTTTATTCTTCTATGTTCAGAAATTCTTCCCTTCCAAAGGAAAAGTTGTATGGAGAAAAGATGTGCCAGTCCTTTATGAGATAAATGAATACATCTCAAAAATGGGTGAAAATTTTGAAAGCGTCATGGATAGTTATTTTGAGTCTTTCAAAGAGAAAATGAATGACAGATTCTGGATTCCACAGAAGTTGGTGGAAGATTATAAGGATGACATTTGTTTCATGGTAGACTGTGACAATGTATATTTTCAAGCAGCTAAACCGAGGATTGTATATGTAAAACCTCTTCCTTATGAGGTAAATATTGATGAAACCAAGAATATCATTGAAGCCCTTCTTAATCAGCCTATTAATCCCAAAGCTCCATATTTTGGACCATATGATGAAGCAAAGGTGAGAATTGAATTAAGCATAAAGCTTCCACAGGCGGTAAACAAAGGAAAGAAGAGGATAGCCAAAATGCAAATGCTAACCGAAGACAAAGGAGAAAATGATGAAGAAGAAGAGGAAAAGGATGAGAAAACAGAGGAACCAAAACCTGCAAAGAAGAAAGGAAAGTTATTCATCACTAAGGCACCTAAGCCTCCCACTGTTGTATTTACAAGGAGAAGTGCAAGAGGTAAGGCAGACAAGGAAGACAAGGCAGACAAAGATATAGTATTCAAAAGGCCTCCTCTAAACTTTCAAGAGAGGATCAAACTTTTTAGAGATGGATCAGGATCTGGAGTAAGTAACATAAAATCTTTTAAATATGAAACCAGATCGGAAACAGAATAGAAGGAAATAGAAGATGTTGTTATTGAAAAGATGGGACAGTGGAAATACTCTCCTGATGAATTAGCCCCATAGGTTCCAGCAGTCTTATTAGATCCAATAAAAATGAGATGGAGCAATGCAAAGCAAACTGTAATAGACATATTTGATCAAACCCTGAGACAGTTAATGCCGAGCTTGAAAAATGATGAAATAAAGAAGGCATTAAAGGAAAATGAAAATAAGATGACACTAAAGTTCAATACTTGTTTGATTCTGATCAACAATATTGAATTGGTTGTGAAGGCTGCAAATGCCACATGGAAGAACATATACCATCTTCACCAACCGAGTATTGAAACAGTAATAATAAAAGATATTGAAGATGACAGTGATGAACAAGAAGAAGCCACTGAGGTAGATGATACTGTGAGGATAGCAGCAGAAGTCATTGCATCACTTCCTACCTCTCCAGTAAAAGTTTCTACATCTAGCCCGGAGACACCTTCAAGCATGGTTGTGACAACTTCAACTTTTGTCCAATCACCTATAGCAACAATAGAAGCAACCACCATTTCTTGTACCGAGTTGCAGTCTCCCACTTCATCAAGTTTTCCAGCAGTAAGTATTCCAGTTTTTTATTCTACAAGTGTAAATACTTTAAGTTCTCCAGTAGACAGTATGCCAGTCTCTATAGCCAGTCCTACTATGTCTACTGTCACTACTACTAAGGCATTAAGTACAGATAAGCCTAAGGCTCAACCGAGTATAAAATTTTTGGGTAAGAATATAGTAGAGGATATAGACCTAGATGAAGAAATAGAGATTCCAACATTAGATTTTGCAAATCTATCAGCAGACCAAATGCAAAATATAGGTGAAATCCTCCAAAGGAAAGAAAAGCAAAAGAAGCTTAAAGAGGAGAGAGACAAGGAATATCAAATCATTAAGGATGCTAAAGACATTTTGTCTGATGCATTAGGTATTAAAGTAGACTCCTCTCAACATGTTTTGCTACAATTAGCAGAAGCAGTAAATAAATACAATGAGGATTCATCTGGGATAGAAAAGTTAGTTGAAAGAGCCGAGAAGAGATTCAACGATAAAGTGCTTGAGCACATTGCTCAACACATAGCTATTAATCAAGTGGAATTGTCTTCAGTTTTGTCAAACATTGAATCTACCTATTCGAATGTCACCTCTCTTTTGGCCAGACTGTGCAATATTGCCGAGTTCACAAAGGATGTCAAGGATAAAATGAATAAAATGGATGAGGATATGAAGATCAGCATACAGAAGCTGCAACTTGAACCAAGTTCAAGCTCTGCTCATCACATGAAAATCTCATACCTATCAAATATGCAGTCAGATCTACTGAAAGAAGACACAAGGATCCAGTCCACACTGCTAGACATCCAGAACATGATCCTTCCCATCATGAATACAATGTATAAGCACATTGAACATTCCAAAACATTGATTCATGACAATCAGTTCTCTATAGCAGATCACATGATTGAACTCTCTGCAGAAGTCCAAATTGCAATCCAAACATGCAAGATTCTGCAAGAAAATTGGGACAGAACCCTGGCACTAATAATGAAGGTACATTCTAATTTTCTATCAAATTTTGGATTCTCTCTATAAATCATTTGTATATACACCTTTGGCATTATCGTCAAAAAGGGGGAGATATGTATAGAAGGAGACATGTATAGAAGAAGATTTGTATAGAAGAAAAAGTTAGCACATTGAAAGGGGGAGATAATGTATAAAGCCCTATGACAAAGACAAATTTTGAAAAAAATCAAAAATAAATCTCAACATGATTCATGTATATAAGTTTTGGGCAATAAGTGTTTTTGTCACTAATGCCAAAGGGGGAGATTGTTGGCATTAAGCAGAATTGCCACTAGTGACAACACTTATTTGCATTCTGAGTGCAAACCGAGCAAAACAGTGCAAACCGAGCAAAATAGTGCAAACCAAGCAGAACAGTGCAAACCGAGCAGAACAGTGCAAACCGAGCAGAACAGTGCAAACCGAGCAGAACAGTGCAAACCGAGCAGAACAGTGCAAACTGAGCAAGACAGTGCAAACCGAGCAAGACAGTGCAAATCGAGCAAGACAGTGCAAACCGAACAAGACAGTGCAAACCAAGCAGGACAGTGTAAACCGAGTAACATTATGTCTACCGAGTCACCAGTATTTACCGAGTTCAAAACCTACTGAGTGGTTAGTATGAACCATGCCTCCACTTCTACTGAGTGCATGACGATGCCGAGTAATGCACTGGACGCTGAGTATCAGAAAGTCACCGAGTTAGTTTGTAGGAACCGTGTAACCATACTTGGGCCGACTTAGTGGCACTTATGTTTATTTGTCAAGCCGACTTTGTAATTAATTGTTTAGACTTGTATATAAACAATGTTGTAAAAAATGTCAAGATGTAATAAATGAGTATGAATGTGAAAAAGAAAGAAAGGTAGAGATAAGCGAATTACAAAGGGCTACAACAGTATAGGGAACAACAAAGACAAATTCATCACAGAAGGTGATCAGTACATCAGCGAATCTCAATCAGCAATCCAGTTGCAAAGCAAGAGATCTACTGTTTCATCCTAACAGGTGAATCAGTACTAAAATCCTTTAACCAGGTAGACTTAACAGTCTTTTGTAAAATCTCTTTACCGAGTGCATACTTCATTGTATGTTTGTAAATCCTTTAACAGGGTGGATTTAGCAATCCTTATTGCTCCTAGCAGGGCAGATCATCAGAAGTGATCAAATTGTAAGCCTTAACCAGCCAACTTTATACTGTAGTACTAAAGCTTTGTGAGTTTCATCCCCACCCCAGTTTTACTTTCTTTTTGGAAGGTTTCTGGGTAACCAAATCTATGTGTCATTATTGTGAATGCTTTTAAGTTTCATGCCTTCTACATGCATAAGGAAAAAGTGAATTATATGTTAATACATCTGTAATTGTAAGAAAATTTGGAGTTACTGATTCACCCCTCCCCTCTCAGTAACTCGGTTAATTCCTGAATATTTCCAACAATTGCTACATTTTATGCATTTAGATATCTAGTTTCACCCACCTTACATTTTAATGAGCTTGACTCTTCTTACATACTTCTAATTTTTAGTCTGACATCTAATTTTTGCATGATATTATCAATTTTAGATGCATCATGTACTTGCATTGGTAAAAATACATAATAATTATACTTTTTAATCTCTTATTTTATACATTTTGCATATAGTTTCATTTGAGAAAGCAAAATTTTTTTCATTACATTTTCAATTAGATTAGTTTCATGATGCATATATTTTGTAATGGCGATATATGTTTAGGATATATTCACTTTATCCCTCTCTTAAAGACCCTCCTATCCATAATTAAATTTTGGTGTAAAAAGACACTATCAACACTTCTTTTGAGGATCTCCCTCCTAAGGAAGAGCCCTTCAAGAAGAATGATGATCTTTCTCCCAAAATAGACCTACCTTATGAGGATCGTTTGATGCAAGTAGATAATTTTGTGGCTATTTATTTTAGCGATACCCCAGTTTCTATTCATTTCATTGATAATCCTTCTCTATATGAGGCCTTAATGAGTTATGTTTGTCCTTCTATTAGATTTGGAAGAAAGATAATAACAGTACCTCTATTGGGGAAACTTTACCTTTGATACACCTAAATGTCACATCCCCTATAGATGAAGAATTGATGAGTCACACGTATACCTCTCCTAAGTTATCTTTTACCAATGAAGGCAACTTTCATCCTCCTATGAATTCTACATTAGAGAGTAGTAAACCTTCTCCTTCAAAAGGTACCTTGGTGCAAGAGATTAAGCATGTTACCTCTCTAGATCCTCCTTTCTCTCAAACATAATATCATAACCATAAATATCTTTTGAGAAAAAGATGATGTCATGCATTTTATTCATGATGTATCTCCTAGCATAGCATTGAGAAGTGACGAAAGCCTAGATGAAAACACTTCTTCCCAATTTACTAAAATGGATGTGCATAATGATGATAGGATTAAGCATGTTTCTCTAGAGATAAATCCTCCTAATATCCATTCCTACATAATACCTTTCCATAAACCTTGTAATAAAGACTTCTATCTCCCAAATTAAAAACATATTATAAATATGGTTGTAACATGATTTATAAACAAGTCTATAAGGGACAAGATATTGTAAAGATGGAACAAGTCCCAATAGACCATCTTCCCTCACAATACAATAGAAAAGACTTAAGATTTATAAATAAAAAAAATATTGTCACCCCCTTCTCAAGATCTGATTACTCATTTCTTACCTAAGAAAAACACAATAAATTATCCTTATATATATCATGATGTCAACATACAAATCAAACAAATTATTGATAGTGCTACTATAAATGTAGTGCTCTAAATTCCCTTCACCTATTATGTTTCTCCACACCATGTGATCTTACTGGTCCTTTGTTTTTCATGGTGCTATGCTTTCATATTCAATCATTCTTTGTGAGCAACATAATAGGCCCCTTTCCTTGTCTTTCCACTTGGGGGAAAGGGTTCTTTCTTCAATTCATGTCCTTCTAAAGGATCCATTATCTCTTTGTTGAATTGTATCTTTTATATTGTGATGTCCTCCCTTTCATGTAATTTTTTGTTCTACACACTAATATTTCTCTATTTAGGATATTGACATCCTTATCGACAACCTCTTCCTTACTTGGAAGTGTGCATCTTTTTATAATTGATCTATCACTTTGGGCATAATGTGTTATCCTCTCTCTTTCCCTCACCCTTGGGGGGAAATTATTTCATTGGGTCTAATAATCCTTTTACACCCCTATGCATTATTTAGTGGATTCCTAAGGAGATAACCATTTCCTTAGGACAATCCTTTACACCTTTGTGCATTATTTAGTGGATTTCTAAGGAGACAATTCTTTCCATGGGGTAATCCTTATACACCCTTGTATATTATTTAGAAAATATCTAAGGAGGTAATGTTTTCCTTGGAATAATCTAATTTAGTAGGATTTCTTTAGATACAATACTTTCTTAGGTTATCCTTGGGATGGTTTGACTAGTATAACACAACTTTCTAGGCCATCTACTCTATCTTTTCTCCCATTCTCTCTCTCTTGAGATGAATGAAAATATCATAACACAACATGCTAGACTATTTCCTCCTCTTCCTCTTCTTTATCTCATAAATCACACAACATAACACAACTTGTTTTCTAGTAGAATTTTAACCTCTCTCATGGATCGCCTAGCATAACACTCTTTGCTAGTGTGTGTAATTTATGGCTTCCTTTGTATCTCTCCTTCATGACCGTATAAGTATAACATACCTTGTTGGTTGGTTGATCATGGAGTCTTGTATCATCTTTGATGTATGTTCTTTCCCTTACTATGAGACCACTTGTATTTTTGTAATAGAATTCCGAACATGATATGATAAGTTGAGACATTTGATTCACCAAGGTCTCTTATACTAGTTGATTTGGAGACTTTTTTAAGTGCTCAACCGTGTTATGTGTCTTTTGTTTTTTTTTCTTTATTTTGCCTTTTTTTGTGTGTCCTTGCACATGGTTGTATGAGTTAAGATCCTCAGTTTTGGGGATTGCTCCTTAAACTTAGTGGTGTCTTATCTCTTGGAGTATTTCCCAATGATCCCCTCTCTCTCTCATAATTTACCATGAGTATGCATGAAGGCTCATACTCCCACCAAAGTAGGGGCTAAATGTAGCATCATAAATTGCAAGAACCTTGCTAAGGTCTACAATTTATACTATTTTAACATTCATTTTAGTGTGTGGTAATTCTCCTATGCATCATAGAACTTTGTTATGCAATTAATTAATAAATATTTAAATTTTATTCCTCCTTGAATTTAATTTCTATGCAGACCCTTAATTTTAGGTGTTCCTTAGTTGTTTACTCTTATTTATTTTCATATTGCATACATAGGCCCTATTTAATTATGGATGGCCTTTTGCATTTTCCTTGAGTTCAAGCCTGACTTTAAATACATTTTTAAAATCCTAATATCCTGATTGGCTCCCAATTTGAACTTAAGCCTGAAATTACTAGTCCGGGGAAAGTCTTTGGGTACCAGATGAGCCTAACTTGCCACATGTTTAGAAAGTTTCCATGTACTCTATAGATTGCAGGAAAATTTAAATTGTAATTTTAATATGGGACTAGTGGGATTTCTAATACTAGTTAGATCTCTTCAAGTTTCAAGCTCCAAATGGACTAATTTAGATATAAAAACAAGTTACCTCCCTCATTTTGTGATCCATCCATTACAATCTACATCCATTATAAATATTTCTAGGCTATTCTAAGCTATCAAGTATTCAAGTTCAAGGAGAATTCAAGCATATCAAGCAACCAAGGAATTCCATCCTTGATTTAGTGGAAAGAATTCCACAATCATCATACAAGCATATCTTTTGTGGTGTCCTTTTAGGTCTATTTGGAGTCATGTTATTACATCAACACCCATGATCTCATTTCAAGAAGCATTTGCATCATCAAGTTATACAAATTTATTATCCTTCTTATCAAGCCTCTAGTATTGACAACATTCTCATCTCTATTTCAAGAATTTTCAATTCATTTTCAAGTTTAATTTATAAATAAGGGTTTGACCAAGGAAAAACCCTTTCCACAACCATTTTCCCTATTTCACTGTGTGCAAGTGCAGGTGGCACATGTGCAAGGACAGTGGTAGAAAAGTCAGACATGGAGTTTTAGTCAACAAAAATTACATTTGACCTTGACTCATACAAGATGAGTTAGAATCATCGTAGACCTCCAACTTGCCCCATACCCTCAAAGCCATCCTATACTAACTATCCTGGACTGTATCCCCAATCAAAGGCTAGTTATAGTACTAAGATCTATTTATAGATTCAGATTTACTATTTGAATGTATCTGCATAGTTAATTACCTAGTTTCTCTCTCTTTACCTATATTTATAATTCCTAATTTACAACCATATTTTGGTATCTATAAAAGATATAATTGGTTTCACACTAAAGGAGTTTCAAGTAACCTTTGTTTACTACAATGTTTGATAAATTACTTACATACATGAAAAAATAATAAAGATGGTAGTGTGTACCTAATATAGGAGTAAAATATATCTTTATCCACTCATGAGTTTATTATAGAGAAGAAGACCAAATATGGTTTACCAAGGATTCCAATTCATCTGAATCTACCATACTACCTTCCTTGAAAATATACAACACATTTAAAGTAGTTGATGATTTACAAGAGGAATATGACTTTATACCAATCAACTGTTAGACTAAAAATGTCCTAATCAACTGAGAGGTGGGGTGAATCAGTTGATTCCAATATTCTATACTTTAAACTTCAACTTCAAACTTATTGTCAAGAGCAAAATACTGAACTGAAAAGTAAATGCAATAATAGTATACATATAGATGAACACCAAGATTTGTTCTCGAGGAAAACCCTTTTAAGGGAAAAACCCCGGTGGGGAAAGTACCCACAAATATTTTCACTATAATTATAATAACCCTATTAGGGGTTTTGACCCTGTTAGGAGCTGAGTATTACAATAGGAAGGTCATAGTTAAAGGACAAACCCTGTTAAGAGCCTTTTACAATGTGATTCCAATTAAGGAATCGACCCTGCTAGGAGTCCAACCCTGTTAGAGGCAATAAACCTATTAGGGGTGTACAATATATCAACCTGATTAAGAGATTTGAGAGTTAAAGCCACTCTCAGGTTCTCCAAACCTTACAACTTCAAAACTGAGATAATTTTGTTTTGAAACTGCTTCTAGTACTCTCACTGCCAAGCAAGATCCACCTTGTACCAAAGTGCACAACAACTATTCTTAAAACAATATCCAATGCTTCCTTAAAATTAGATTCACCTCTACATCTCGCATATGCAATTATTCATTATTTTTCCACCCCTATTTTCCAAGGATTTCAATCTTTATATACAAGTTACACCAATTATATCTAAGTCGGCCTTCATAGGATAAATCCTATTTATAAATTACAAAATGGACCCATGTGAAGATGCAGACAACACCTCTTACAATGTCACAACACATCAATTTATCATTAAGATTTGTAAATTAAGCCCACTCATCATATTACTTGAAACGTATTCCAAGTCAGCCTCCAAATAGGTCTTTGCCAATACACACGCCATATCTGACGTCACCTGTACAATAAAAACTCCATATGATCACAATAAGCTCTTTAGCCAGTGCCCAATATGAACCTATGTTCTCACCTCATAACTTAAAAAACCATGAGTGCTATCCATAAAGTTCTACAATCAACTCTCCGAAAAACACAGTTTCTATCTCTTGAGAAATAGTTATGAATAAATCAGTCATAAATCTATCAGATCAACTCATAAGAATGCATGATCTCGGATGGTGATCCATGACATCATGAGTAGTCTTCCTCTAAGTTCACACATGCTAATTCTCTATACTGTGTCTATACAATTCTCTGTAGCCTGTCTGCAAGCTTCTAAACAACCAGTCAATAACATATGTTGACATCAATGACAAACTCTATCATGAATGCAACACATAATCAATGTAACATGCCTTCATCATTACTAGGGTACTCCCCCATAGGAATACCATCACCATTCATGCTAACATCAACATGTATAGCTATCCAAGAGTGACAAAAAACTTAATATGGACAATTACTACATTGCCTAATAACCAATATTATCAAACATATAAAAATAGGCATTGTACACTAACTACATCATCCCTCCAAAATAAAAAAATCATCTTCCAGAAAATAAGTATACATCAAGTAATATTTCAGAAGACTATTGAAGAGAGCGTAGAAAATGAATTGTACTATGAAAACTCAAAGTTTTATTGTACTTCAAAAATAAAATGAGGGTCAAGGAGAAATGACCATTGCAGGGGTTTGAGGGTATCCCCTCATCGGGTCTCCATGAAATAAAATACAAAATTAAGACCTTCAAAACTACACAAAACTCCATGGCATGCATCATTTTCGTAACTTTTTAAGATGCCAATAATAATGTTGAAGAAGCTAGAAAATAGAGATTTCATGTATTTCCACGTTGCTGCCAAACTTAACCTACCAAGGTATTTCCAATTTGTTTCCAAAATCCTCTTGGAAAGGTACTACTAGGCTACTACCAAACCCATTTTGCCAAGGTACTACCAAGCTACTGCCAAACTCCTCCCATTAAGGTACTACATCATTGCTACCAAGTAAGTCACATAGTGTACCAAAACCCTCATCTATATGGACTACTTGATGCAGAGTTGTCGAACACCATATAGAGAAACCAAATTTTTCCTACATATCCCATATGACAAAGAAAATGGATGCATTATTGAGGGATTTTGTACATTGTATTCAATAGTAATAAAAGGATATTGTAGGGAAATTCTAGGTTATACATTAGTGATGTTTCCAAAGTCCATATGTATGTTGGAAGATTATCTATGTCGTATGACAATAACTTAGGAAGAGTTTGTATGTCATACAACAATAAATTATGTAGGTAAACTATCTAATTGATTCCATATTCCATAGGGTGAGGATGAGTATGATACACACCTAAGAATTTATGTATGCTAGATGACCTGCAAAAAAATTGTTGTGAAGAGAGTTTTATGTCATATGATAGAAGTAAGGGATAATGTGCACATTGTATGTGGAGCTAAAACATGAATTGATGTACGAAAGAAATTATATACAGTAGGGGATGATTAGCTCATATCACATAAGCAAAGAGTAAATATTGTACAAGTTGGTTGCTACCTTTGTTGTATTCTATGAACCTCGGGCCATATATGTTACAAAAATACTTCTATTTCCACTACTTCAAATAAAATAATTAAAGGATGGTTCTATTCTAATTTTTTCTGGAGGGTTTGAATAAGTGTTGTACGGTTTCCAAGGATGCCTTCCACTAGTTCTACCAAAATAAACATACTCTCATTGAGAGGGGGATTAAAAATTTGTTGAGAGTAAGAATTAAATAATGATCTCTACATCTAGCCTTCATTATTTTTTGGTTTCCATTTTCCATCCCTCTTGATTCCCTCTTTCTTTTCCTCTAAATTTCTAATGAAGAATTTTTCCCTTGACAATCCCTTATACGCTCCATTTTAAATATTATGCTCCTCATATTGTCATATATGCTGTCCATAATTTTATATGCTTCCATCATTTTTTATTCTCTAATAGTTGTAGCTTCTATAAAATTACACGTTGATGGAAATACCTCACATTCATCCATTTTCTAGTGGAATAATCCATTTAGGGAACTCCTATCATCTTAAAAATAATCTTCCAGCTTAAGTACCCCTTTGTAATTTGGTTCCATGCTTTTCTTTCTTTTGTCCATTCCTAACTCTTTATTTTTGGACTTTGATTTAGAGGATGCCAATTCCTTTCTCACCACCTAATTTCTCACTTCAATGATGTACTTCCTTCCTTGACTCTTAATGGAGAGTGTATTCTACTTCTAATTGTGACCGACCTTGGTAGCAATCAACCATCCCCTCTCAAGGAGTGTGTTGAATGACTTCTTCTACAAGTAGATGACTATTAAGTCTAAAAGAAATTGTTTTGTACTGATCATTAATTATTATGCCATCAATGTCCCTAAAACATTATAAATTGTATCCCTATACAATTTTGTGCTCACCTGGGCCTCATTTTGGCACTTCTAACCTTACAAGTTTGATCATGTTTGATTCTTCTCACATTCTCTCAAAACTTGGCATCTCCACCTTACTCAAGACCTTTGGTCCTTGACCTATCCTGATTTAGTAGGTCAAGGGTACTTGGGGAGCCCTTGCACTATGTCAAGATTTTTTGGAGTGTCCTTGACCCTAAAAAAGGGCCCAAATTCAAATCATCTAACAACTACATCACGGAAGAAAGAAATCCTTCTTTGTGTTGGCTTGCTTTGAAAATTCAAACATGTTTCATAGGATGTGTAAAATAAAGTCTACCCTCATTTGAAACATGTCATTTTCACAATTACACATCTCACCTATGCAATTAGATTTAGCAAGCGATTAAGCATTAATAAAGGCATTGCAAAAAAGAAGTAAAGTTTTAGATCCTAAGCATTCATGGTGGAATCCATGATCAACCTTTTATGAAGTCAACTCTCCAAGTCAACATCAATATCTTCACAAAGGTTTCTACACAAGGAAGACTTGTGAAGGTATAATAATTTTAAGTAATTAAATTTAAATATAGCCTCTGTTACATTACAACACACTTTTATTTCAATTCATGTTCATTACAATTTCATGGTTGATTCCAAAATTGAGGTTTGACCTAAGAAAACCCACACCAACCCAACATTTTCCTCTCATTATGTGTGTAGGTGGAAGGTTCCAAAGTCACAAATTTGGGATCAAATCAAATAAACAAAGGCCTAAAAATTGGACTTTTGCAAATCCAGAAAAGCAAGGTCAAATTTTCTCCTAGAAAAAATGACCCAAACACTTTCTATGAAACTTTTGGGAGAGCATATAAACAACATCTTGATCATAAAAACACCAATTTTGTTCACATCCAAAATTCCTAGGTCAAGGTTGCCCCTAGTGAATTAGACCTCTTGATTTTGACTCAGATTTTATAGGTGAATTCCTCCTGCCTCTCATTTCTAAATTTATATCAGTTGTTTACATATCTTATTTTTGTAACACTATGTATGCTAAAAACCTTCATTTTCTCATCTTTGGCCCTAGACTCAATATTCGACTCACATATTTTTAGTATCATTTTCAACTCAATAAAAAAGATTGTTGGATCCACCTTGTGCCCAATCCTTATTGATTAGATTAAGGTTGAGCCTTGTGGATCCACTCTCCTTCAAAGTAATTGAAATTGAAATAGGTCTAGTGTACAATTTTACATGCTTAAGCTAATGAAACCTAATTCCCAATATTACAGTCACAATAGCTTGATGCAATGTTGGTCAACACCTATCAAGTGGAAGGTTCGTGGTTGGAGTGTTGTTCTTCCAAGGCAATTCTAAGTATATTCTAGTAGTACGTTTACTCCCGAGTTGAGCTATCGATGATGGTGTTTGTTAGATTATTACCCATTATTCCCATCTTGATGATGACAAACTTCCTCTCAGTGCCAATGCTTGTTTTACTTCTACTTTGGCTTCTCGAAGTCATTCCTTTTTTATTTGAGGAATCTGTTACACTGTCTTCTTAATCTATGCTCTCATGATTTATAGATCTGCCTCATCTTGCTCCTCCACATACAACATATTAAAATCTTTTTTCTTGAGGTAGTTGGTGTTTTCATGGTCACTAGATCCACATCATTTGCACTTAATTATTTAAATTATATTTCTTATTCATGCAATCTCTCACAAAGTTTCCTCATTTGCTACATTATTAACACTATATGATATGACATTCTCTGGAGTCCTACAATATTTTAATTTTCCATCCTTGTTGATTTTCATAACCACCTAGTGATATATTATGAGGATTTTATGGAGTAGACTCTCCTCATGTGAAGATTACTTGTGGACTTCTAGTCTTCAAATTATATGGACACTCCTTTATTGAATGAACCATCACCTAGAAAATCTCACAAAATATCTTTCTAGGAAAATTACCTTTTGTGTGTGCCTTAATTTCGCACTTAGTATAGCACAACTCATTACTTTCTTTATTGGTTCCTTTCTCAACCTTCAATTCTTTCAACATTCTAATCATATCCCATCATTGGTTTAGCTTGTTGTTGATTCATCATCACTACTATCTTTGGGGCTCTCATTATCATCTGTCCTCCTCTTCCCTTGGGTGAATGTTTTCATTTTCACTTTAGATGTCCATTTCCCGATTATAAGCACCAATGTACAATGCTAGAGGTAACACCTCCATTTTGTTTCTCAACAGAGATCAATCCCTTGAAAAACCAACACTTCTTCAGTTCGTCCACCAATTGGTTCTCTAAATTTACCAAAAATATATGTACAAGATTCATTCAAGAGTTAATGTTCTTAAAAGTATATTAGGATGAAAGTAACAAGGTTCACCAAATCTAATAGTTTGTAACATTAGCACCAAATTAGGGAAAGGTACCACAAGAATCACAAGCAAGGTAAGGCCTCCATCAATGTCATTTTGGTGTATTTACCACCTTCAAAGTTAGAATTCAATGAGATTATTAGTAAGAATAGTTTAGAAAAGAAGTTGTAGAGGTTGCAAATAAAGTGAAACTATTTTATGTAGAAGTATTCAACTTTCTCTACTTGATAGAGAAAAAATTCTCAATCTTGGATAATTGTATACTCTTAAGTGTCAAAATCTTATATCTGACAAGGCTTGTTAAGAATGTTTTAAACAATTTATATGTCCTTCCAACATTAGAATTCGATAAATGTTTTGGAATTGCATTTGCCAAACAAAAAACAAAGAGAATTGCAAGAGTGTATAATAAAGGGAACATAACGGTATTCTTGATGGCTTGTAAACATTCAAGGATTGGAGATAATTAGGTGCCCCGAGTTGGATCTTTTTCAAGTGGTCAAGAAAATCATTTAATATTGAATGATTATTCAATATTCCACTATAGTTATTTGCATAAATATCAAAAAATTTAAACACCAAATTTATGTTATTGATCAACCTTGATACATGCAACTAAAATTTTCCATCTAGTCAAGTTGTTTGATTACCCTTTGAAGCAAGATATGCTATAAATGTATTAAAGACAATAACAAATAGATCTCAAACCTACAATGCATCTTTAAACTTGTTCATTGATTTTCCTTTTTATAATCATATCCTTGCATAGAAATGGAAGAACAATTTATACTATTTTGAGAGAGAAATGGAAGTTGGTGGTTCTTATTAGGCCTCTACCACTTGATATTGCCCAAAAATCCTTTTAGAGTAGGATGATTGAGCACATAGTTGGACTCATGTTTTGTGTACTATTGTTAACCTTCCATTCTTAAAAAAATAAAGTTCTACAATATTCCTTCAATTGATTATAACCAAATATGTATATAATCATATTTCAAATGTTCTATATGATATTATATGCTTTTCAAAGTTGTATTTATTAATTATAAATCAAATAACACTTCTCACATATGTTTCTCATCGTTACTAATATAATCTACAGAATAAAAGTCAGCCTAAAAAAAATATTTTATACACAAAAACATAATGATTTAATACATCATATTTTAAATATCTTTATCTGAAAAAAATCTATATCTTCATGCACAAATTGAATTGTAGTTTCTAACATATTAACTTACAAATATTTTTCTATAGACATTATCATTCAACCTCTTCATAGTACAAATATATATATATATATATATATCAAAATTTAAGATGATAAAATTCATAATACTAATTTTAATGATAGTCATATTTAATTGTAAAAAGCTCCAGTATTTTAGAAAATAATAAAATACTTTCACAAAGTCCAAATGAAAACATAAATCATCGTAAGTTTGCAAGGTAAGGGTAAACTGCTGAAGTTTGAGTGCTTAGATAAGTGTTGGGTTTAAATTTCTTAAAATAGGTATGAAGTCTTCTGCTTGTAAGCTTCCCAATTTTGATTAATCAAATTAAAAAATAAAATTTGTTTGGTAATTTGTCAATCTTTTATGAGCAAATAAAATTGGATATTCAAACATTTTCCAAAAAAAAAACCAGTTGAATACAATGTCCAATGTTCATCAAACTATATTCTTCACAGAGAATTTAAAACAACATGTCAATCACTTATGAGCAAAGACTGGATATTCAAACATTTTTAAAAAAACCAGTTGAATACTATATCCATTGTTCATCCAACTATATTCTTCATACAGAATTTAAAGCAATACCGTTCAATACCCAACAAGAAAAACTCTTTAATTCTGATTTTAAACAATGAATTAACAATCTAACTTCGGGCATCTCAAAATCACTGTAATTTTTGAAGACAGAAGTTTTTTATGCCATTAAATACTTAAGAACTGTCAAAGTTTTCAATTCTTTATAGTGTAGGTTTCGTCCTGCTTTATTAGTAGCAAACAAATATTAATCATCCCCATCTCAGGATTTCCTTAGATTAATTATTGCTCAGGCTTGTGAACGATGAAGGCAACACATTGTGTTTGTTTCAGGTTGTCAAAGCCCAAACAACGTATGTAAGTATTGGGGAAAGTTTTCTTGCATTCCTGAATCTCTGCCAACACCTGGGAACCATCTGTGCATCCAAACATGGGAAGTTTCCACAGAGTCCAAAACCTTCCATCATAGTATCCTGGGAAATTAGAATTAGCTCTGTGTATTTTACCCACCTGCAATTCATGGATTCCAAAGACAAAAATTCAAAGAGAGGAAACATAAAAGGTGAATAACTTTAAATAGACCAAGTTTAAGACAAGGGTTTCAGAGGGGTTTTAAATGATTTACAGCATCAAATTCCAAGCAGGGAATCCACCCTTTAGCAACTATGTAGTCGATCTCCTTGATAATGGATTCCTCTGTGAGAGCAGGCAGATATGATAAGGTCTCATATCTCCTGTTGTCTATTGGAGACCATGTCTGCAGATTCATCATAACCCACATAATCAGATCAATATATATGACATTATAATTCAATACCCACTTGCCAGAATCTATAAAACAAAGCCCCGAATTCTTCATTTTACCAGATATGGATGCCTCCATGGCTGAGGAACACTTGGATCATTACAAGCAGCATAAATCAAATTAAATTGAGAAAAAACATGGAACAAACAAACCCATATTTTACGTTCAGAGTTGTAGCTGAATTACACCTGGATCATTACACAGTATAAATCACATTTCGCTGTAAGAAAGACCAAAGCCAACCCATATGACAGACAGGAGTTTTATTTAACTGATTTTGCTCCCCCCACCTTAGATTTTTAGCAGAAATACACCTTGATCGTTAAATGCAGTTTACACCAGATTTTACTGTAGGGAAAACCTAAACCCAATTTGTGAAGGATGTCGGTGATGATTCAATCTTAGATTTATAGCAGCAGTACATGTGGATCAATTCTACAAGCAACATAAATCAAATCCGCTGTGCTAAAAACTTGAATGAATCAAACCCATATGATAAACATTACTGCTTCTCATTTTATTCTGTTAGATTTTTTTTGGGCCAGGAAAATATGAAACTCCTACTGAACCAAACTCATATGACAGACATATTACCGCATGTCAATATACAGTTTTACTCCCCTTTTCTCTCAGTTTTTATCTTTTTCCAGGGTTCCACAGATAATATTCATTTTTATCCGGTTCCTAAATCATGGTAGAGCCCTGATTTTTTCTTCTCTACAGTCAGGAGAACATAACAAAACAGTCATCTTTAGGCTTAAATCACAGACATTACTGCTACTCATTTTACTCTGTTAGATATTTTGTTGAGCCCGGAATATATGAAACTTCTACCGAACCAAACTCATATGTCAGACATATTATATTATTACTACAACTCAATATACAGGTTTTACTACCTTTTCCTCTCACTTTTTATATTTTGTCAGGGGTTCCATAGATAATATCCATTTCCCCCAAATGGTAGAACCCTGAAATTTTCTTCTTCTCTATAGACAAGAGAACATAACATAACAGTCCTATTTAGGCTTAGATCACAGACATGATCTTTATCTATTAAGACTTACATCCACTTAGTCACCTTATACATACAATTTGTGTGCTATGTAGACCCATGAGTTGAAGTATACCATTTTATTGAAGGGATTCCATGTTTTCTAACTTTTGGATCATTTTTATTTCTTCGTGCTTTTTATTATCACGAGGGGATGGATCATAGAGTATGATCAGAAATATTGATAACTTTTTTTAACATAATTTAATCCGAAAACAATTTAGCAGTACATGCAGATCACATCACAGTATTATTACAGGCGGGGACCCATTAGGAAAAAACAATTACCACCCAATTCAACATGATTTAAACCCAACAGGATCTCAGCCAGATACACATGCTAAACATCATAGCTAAAGAAGAAAAACAAAAATCATGTGTACATGAAGCAAAATATGAAGATCAGATCACCTTCATGCAATAGACTTTGGTGCTACTGCCACCAATCTTCCTATAACTTTTCTCCTTCCTAAGAGCAGGTAATGCAAGAGCACTACTGGTAGGCTTGAGGCCACTGAAGGCCTGCACAACATTATGGCTCTGAACATTGTTTTGAACAGTACTACTAGTTCTCAGAGCAGAAACTGAGGAAGACATAGATACCATCACTGAGGATGCCATTGCCGTTACAAAAACTTCTTGATCCTCTTTGTCACACCCCAAAACAGAGGGTCAGAGAAGAAACTCTCCAAAAGTTCAAATTCAAATAAGGCTTTGTGAAGATGGGTGATCTGATAAAATAAGACAGAAGTTACTTTTAGCCATCTGTTAAAGACAGATGTAAGGTGAAAAGGAATCACCTGTGAAGATTGCAATAAAATATCCAAATCATCGAGGGTTGACACGTCATCACTGGCTTTGTCTTTTCACACTTCATTAAAGAGATCGTTCTGAAATCAGGACCTCTGATGTCACTGTGGGGTTTGCTTTATGCCAACTTTCTAACTTCCATCTGTATTTTATGTGTACCTAATTTCAAAAACTATAGATTGTTTGATCCACTTGTTCGTATTGCGTTTTTTTCTATATATAGTAGAAACAAACAAACCAGGGCGATAATAGCACATTGGATGGACATTTGGGTGGTAGGAGGAAACAAGGATGAACTCCTAACTCGAAATAGAAGTGTTTAATTAGTCCGATTATATCACAACTCATGGGATTCTGTCCTAGATCTGCCTAAGTGTCTTGGTTGGTAGATCTCTCGAGGGCAAGAACCCCAAGGAAAATGGATATTCATGGGTATTTGTCCTTTTTAAATTATCTATCTTCTTTTTTTAAAAGGGATAGAAATTTATTTAATTTAAAAAAATATTACAAAGCAAAAGGTCACAAGCCTATAAAACGATAATCGACAAATAGCAAGAAGTCGCCTCAAGAGGAGCCCCACAAAAAAATCAACTATATATTTTTTCTTCTATTATTAACTTTTCAAAAGCTTCAACATACTTTGGGGATAAGAGCCCCTAGTCATGAACATCCCACCTCATTAAATACTCAGGACCCTACTTAGCCAAGAAAGTTACCACTTTGTTCCACTCTCTAGGAATACGACAAAAGGAAATATATTCCAAAGAGCAACTCAAACTCAAAATCTACTTAACCACTAAGACCAATTGCTAATTATCTCCATCCAACCTTTGCTCATTCAACATATCCACCAAAATCTTTGAATCTAATTCACAAATAATTATTTTCTATCCAAGGGAACAACCTCTTTCAATTGCATTAAAAATAGCTAGGGCCTCCATAAGGTTATTAGTATTTTTCCCTAGTGTACCATTGTAAATTGTAAGCACTTTATTGGTGTGTATAAGTTCATGATTGTTTAGCACCCACCTTAGTGTATTTTCATTTTTAACATGCATAATAGGAATTCATACGACACTTAATAGACACCTAAATTCAAATATGGATCCTATATTATTTCAATTTTATTTAAAATAGAGGTAGAGGTAAGCCCTAATTTCTAAGTTTTCTCCTCTATTATTTCTCTAATCTAATAATTTACTTCCCTACATAAGCTCTATGTTATCATTTGTGACCTTTCTATTTCTTCCTTATCTCAGAATTAGTTGTGCTTTGTAATCCGACATCACCTAGTTATCTGAGGCTTTTGGTTTAAACTTGAGCCCTGATCGGTGGGTGCAAAACACCCTAGGCTTTTTATACCTTGAGTTTTGGGCTAAGATTTGAATGTGAACCTTGTCTCCATAATTTAGTGGGAGTTTAGGATACATGGTCAACCCTCCTGAGTTTTAACCACCAAAATGTTGTGAGAGGTATATAAATGGCCTATCTCAGCCCATTTTGATATCCATTATTGCTCTCAAGCATCCACACCCATTATCAAGCAATCAAGTTCAAGTTTTGAAGGCAAGCATTCAAGATCTAAAGCATTTTAAGGTGTTTCAAGGCAATCTTCTTCATGGACCAAGATTTTATCCCTCATTGAAGACCAAGCAAAGAAGTTTACTAGAAAGGAAGGAGATCTACATATATCCAAGCCTTCAACTCTTTAGAGTCTTCTTTCTTCTTTTGAGTCAAACATTATGGCAAACTACAACATCCATTACACAAGGTTTTTTCTTTCATGATTTACTTTTAGGTTTTGTGTTAAGTCAAAGCTATTGCATCAAAATATTTAATCACATTCAAAGAAACATTACATTTCCAAGATATGACATACTTCATTTTTCAAACCTAGATTTTTTTATATGATAAAATGTTCTCATTTACTTTATTTCATTTCAAGGTTGATTCCAAACAAGAGTTTGACTGAGGCAAACCTTGTTAGGAATGAATGCTAAATGTTTGGCAGCCATTCTGTAGCAGTTGTTATTGCATTCATGACTATGATTGTCATTGATGTCAACACAGTGATCTTCTAGAGACTTGCAGAGAAGCAGACAGAGTTTGAATTAGCGCACGTGGGTTATTGCAGTTGGAGCTATGCGATGTTGAGGATATACTCTTTGATATGTTATATGTCTATGGTTAAGAGCGCAAATAGTAATTCTTTTATTCATGGAAGTTATGAGCATTTTGGTGGAAGTAGTATTTAGGGAGTGTTCTTGAGTAGCGGTTTGTGGAAATCGGATGATATCTCTTAATCGAGATGGAATCTGATTTTGCGTAGTTAAAGGGAAGTTAAAGACACATTAATAGTGACGTGGATGATAGCGCAAACTTTGAGGTCACACGAATGAAGATTTATTGTATTTGGAAGCTGACAGTTTTGTGTAATTTTGATGTAGCGTGTGGAAACTTTTATTTTGTAATTGTATGCCGACTCATTTGTAATTATTTGAGTGTGGTATAAAGGAAAGAATGTGTTTCCTTGTTGTATGGAGAAGAGGATATTAGTGTATGAATATGAAGTGAAGAAAAGAGCTAAATGTGAAAGCGAATTGTGAAGGAAGACATGCGAAGTACAGAGATTTGAAATTGAGATTTGGTGTAATAGTGAGTGCGGTTTGGCATAGTTAGAGAAGAGGTAACATATTATTCTGTTGAGTAATACAAAGATTATTTGGACAGTGTGTTCAGTGATCTTACCCTGAAGCTGTTTGGGCAGTGGGTCCTTCTGTCTTCCATAACTCTTAACAGGGTTAGAATCTTTTAACAGGGATTCAAAATCTCCTAATGGGGATTCATATGTACTAAATGTATTTCATAAGACTCCTAATAGAGTCCATCCTTTCACAAGGAATATTCATATTAGTGCATCTTTTTTGGGCATCATTCCCACCGGGGTTTAGTCTTTGATCAAGAGGTTCCCTAGTCAACATATGTTGTGTCATTGTGTTATTGTGTATGAATATCTTTCTATGGTTGGTAATTATATTGCTTACATGGTTTAATGCTGTTGAAGATGATAAAAGTTATAATTATCTGATAACTGATTCACCCTCCCCTCTCAGTTATCTTGGTGGACTTTACTTTCTAACAAACCCCTCTATCCAACCTTCTTCCATGTTTTCTCACGTGCAAGAATAGGTGACAAAGCTATTAGAACTTAATCTGAAAAGTATAAGATCTAAAGGAGAGACTACAACTAGATTTAGGTAAATTCACTGAGTATACAATGTCCCAAGCTATCTATACATGGGAATAGAATGCCCCAAGCATTATATACCATGTAGATAAGCTTCATATCAAAATTTTAGGTTGGTACTATCTTTTGGTTTATGTTTTGAGTCATCATAGGTGTTTGCATGTTTTATGTCAATCTGTATTTCTTGTAATTTGTCATATTTTATTATTTTTCCTTCTATCTTGCATCACCTTATAACTTTCCCTCAAATCCAACATACCCTAATTACATTATAGTGAAGGATCATTGACTCACTTAGCACTTAAGCCCTACTTGAGCTTAGTAAGTCATCTTCATTCTGATTGTTCAATTAGAGAAAGGATGACAATTCCCCCTTGCATTACATCACCTTCCATTTTCTTATTGTACATTTTGGTGAATTCAACACATTTCCATTTCCATTCAAATTTTGGTGTTAGATCTTCTTTGCATAATTGGATCTCATACATTGCAGCTTTAAACCTAATTTGGGTAACTTTTTTATTTTTCATCATGGGCTGTACTAAATTAGATTGGTGTGTGATAACTTATGTTGTTACATTTCGCCTTACTTCTCTTTTATCAATTACATGGAGTGAATAATACTTAAATGCATTTAATAATTTTTATATTCCTCCATGATGTTCAAGTGTATATGCCATTATGAGAATTTCAAATATCTTCATTCCTTATCAAGCATGTTTCAATACTTTACATTTGGTTTTCTCATTCAACTTTGAGCAAAATGCATGGAATTTAATGATTACATAAGGGCCTTTGTTGATGAACATAAAGATGAAATTAGCCTAAACCACCTTAGCCCTTCTCTTGTAGATCCTATTAATCATGAGGATAGAGATCAACCTCCTAATAATCTCATATTAGTGAGACCTAGATCCTCTCCTTCTCAAGCCACCTTAATGGATAGTCTTAAGGAGGCTAGTTTATGCACTTCTTTTGATGAGTTAAAATATTCTCTTTTTTTTTTATCAAATCATTTTTAATAATCCTAATGTTAAGAATTTCCCTGATGATTTATCTCCAATAATAACATTAAGTAAACATGAAAATATTGGTAAACCTTCTTCTTCTCCACCTAAAGAAGATACAAATAGTGATATGAATCCTAATCTTCCTAAAGAGAACATTTCCCTTCCTATTCCTCTTTATACCACACAATTCCATAAACCTCAAGATGAATGTCCTTCTCCCTCAACATTAAAGGCTAAGTCCAATGTGGGCCATGACATTATAACTCAACAAGGTTATAGTAGACATTGTCTTGGTATTAACGAACAAGGTATGAAAATCCCTATAGATCATCCTTCTATTTTGCCTTTTCCAAGTGGATTTTTCTGCTTCATCTTCAGGTATTGTAGGTTCTTTCTCTATGTAATCCTCCAATTCGAGTTCTAAGAGTAGAGAAGTAATTCTAGTTTTCCAAGATATAAAATTGGATGCACCCTCAAGTCTATCTTCCATTCTCATACTGTGAGCCATTTCCTTTTGATATTATAATAAACACAAAATATAAATTTTATTATGTTTATGTGAAATATCAATTAAAGTAAATAATATATCTTCTTAATAAACTTCCTTTGATACCATGTTAAGGAATATTAGATCAGAAGGTTTAATATATTATTTATTAATATGTATATATTGTTGTAGAATGCAATTGCCTATTTGATTGATTGATTCTACAATTTCTTTTATTATATATATTAGAATGTAAAGCCATGACCGTACATGGCAGTTGCCATGTAGGGTCATGACCCTACATTAATATTATTACAATCAATTAACAACAGACATGATAATTAACCTAAATGACTTTAAGTGTCATTTTAATCACAAGGAATAATATCAACATTATCATAAGTTGTAATGTATTGCAGGCATGATACTTATTGTGACTGTAATGTATTGCAGTTCATGATACGTATTATGATGGCAATATACATTGCAATGCATGATACCATTGTGTCTGCAATATACATTGCAGTACATGATATATATATATGTTAATGTGATTTAGAACAATGGAGAGGGGGGGTGAATCAGTTTTTCTCAAGTCCTGATGTATAAAACAATCTCAAAAAAATTTCCTTAAATCAGATCCAATAACCAAAACAAACTTGGTCATCACTGACTCAATAATAGAAACATACAACAATGCAGTCCACTACCCAGCTATAACTTAACTTGTAAAATATAGAAATGTTCAAACCAAAACATTCACACAAGTATTAACACCAAGATTTATAGTGGAAACCCAATTTGGGAAAAACCACTTTGTAACATGGTACTATTATTTTCACTCTTCTGAAGTAAGCTCAGTAAAAAGCCAACCCTGTCAAAGGTTACAATACACACTGTCAGGTGTGACCCGGTTAAAGGATTTCAATCACCCTGTTAAAAGTGAGCCTTGTCATAGGACTTACATACACTCCATTAGAATGCAACCTTGTTCAAAGGATTTAACATATGACTATTAGGTCAACCTCTGTTAAAAGGATTTTGACTGTTACAATGGTTATAAAGTAGTAGCAATATTTATTTGAAAAAATATACAACTCACTTTGCAAATATCAGATCCGATTCTTTACACTAACGCTGGTTTACTAACTTTGAAACTTTTCCATCTCCATCTCTAATCTGCTCGAAACTTTTCTTCAAGCAACCACCACAATTCTCCTTTAGCCTTTTCTGCTTATACAGTCAATAAAACTTTACTGATCTTCCAGCATTCTGCTCACCCATGCACTTGCATATCCAAATGCTCAGGTACCCTTTATACTTTTCTCAATTAGGTTAACTCATCTTATGCCGCTCAATCTCATTCGTAGAGCTTAGGGTTAGGTCAGATTCATTGAATCTACCTTCTTCATGTTCTTCGGCTCCTTTTCTAGAATCATCTCAAATCTCTTAAAGATTTACAATAAAATGTTTTACAGTGCATTTAATGCTTTCAAACAATCAATAAATAAAGTCAACATGTTTTACATAATCCAAGAATTCAACAATGTCAGCTCCAAAATTAAATTTTTTCAAATATAAAATTGTTGATGCTCGGTCAATACTGCGATCAACTACTCGGTCTTCAAGTAGAAAGATCAGTCATTACCAAAAATGTTTCCTCGGCTTACACTGTCTTCCTCTGCAATTAACTGTTGTTCGGTCGACACTAGAATTTTTGCTCGGCATTACACTGACTCAGTTGACCCTAACATTACTTAGCTTAAACATGATTTTTCCATTCTTTGCTCGGTCAAGCCTACCATTTTAGTCTCAGTCTTACTAGTATAAACAATACATTGTCTCATCAATGTGCAACATAGTCAAGTACACTTTGTAGTATCAAGATAACTCCAACCTTTCCTTAGGTGTTATTGTTACCAACCTTGCCTATCCCCTTAGCAACACTCAAATAGATATAGTACTTTCCTAAGTAGCAACTTATCTTAAACATGATTTTTCCATTCTTTGCTCGGTCAAGCCTACTAGTTTAGTTTTCAGTCTTACTAGTATAAACAATACATTGTCTCATCAATGTGCAACATAGTCAAGTACACTTTGTAGTATCAAGATAACTCAACCTTTCCTTATGTGCTATTGTTACCAACCTTGCTTATCCCCCTTAGCAACACTCAAATAGATATAGTACTTTCCTAAGTAGCAACAGTTTTACAGTTAAGGTTTGACATCAATGACAATACAACAATTGTTTCAATTGCAGTTTCCAAATATATATATATATGTATATATATATATATATATATATGTACATATATATATATATATATATATATGTATATGTATATATATATATATATGTATATGTACATATATATATATGTACATATATATATATATGTACATATACATATATATGTACATATACATATATATATACATATACATATATATATACATATATATATATATATATATATATATATATATATAGATATATATATATATATATATATATATATAGATATATATATATGTACATATATATATATATATATGTACATATATATATATATATATATGTACATATATATATATATATATATGTACATATATATATATATCTATATGTACATATATATATATATCTATATGTACATATATATATATATCTATATGTACATATATATATATATCTATATGTACATATATATATATATCTATATGTACATAGATATATATATGTACATATGTACATATATATATGTACATATGTACATATATATATGTACATATGTACATATCTATATATATATATATATATATGTACATATCTATATATATATATATATATATGTATATACATATATATATATATAGATATGTATATACATATATATAGATATGTATATACATATATATATGTACATATATATATATATATATATATATATAGATATGTACATATATATATATATGTGTGTACATATATATATATATAGATATGTATATACATATATATATATGTAACTTATATATATGTACATGTACATATATATGTGTACATATGTACATATATATATATATATATATATATATATATATATATATATAATATATTGAATATACTCATATTCAATTGGCATACTTAAACATGAACGAAGCTATAATTCAACAAAGGCAACACATCAGCAATTTGCTAATGATACCATATTATTTTTCATCTCCAAGAAGAAGGAAGCAAGACAATTGATCAATATATTGTCACGGTATGCTTTAGTCTTTGAGAAAGAAGTTAATCGGAATAATTTTGAAGTATTTTTCATAAACACACATCCAAGGAAAGCGTTGAAGATTCTTAATGTTCTAGGTTATAAAAAGGGTTCTCCTCCCCTGCTCCTACTTAGGCTCCCATTGGATAAAGGACTTAGAAATACTAAACGTTGGGATCCTCTCAAAGATAAGATGGAAAATTTATAGCATCCTAGAAAGGAATATGGTTTTCTTGGGAAGGGGGGATAGTATTTTTTAGATCTATGATTTCCTCTCTCCCTATCTATATCCCATAATTAATGGCTCTAACAGATGGGGTTAATAAAGCCTTCATTCAATAGATGGGGAGGTTCTTTTGGTAGGGGCTTGTTAGAGAAGCATAAAATGACACTCATTTCTTGGGAAAAGATTTGTATACCAAATTATTGTGGGGGGAATTTGGCTACACGATCACTTAGAATAGAATAGAGCTTTGGGAGCCAAATTGATATGGAAAATTATTAGGAATCCTCAATTTAAATGGGACATAATTCTTCAATAAAAGTATCTTAATGGCAATGAGGAGTTGGGTGTTGTTAGGACAAGTAATCCTCTTAAGGGTTCCAAAGTTTGGAACTTTATCCTTAAATGTAGGCCCATAATTTGTAGATTTCTCTCATTGGACATTCTTGATGGGGAAGGGCTCTTTTCTGGGAAGATTCATGGTGTGGTCTACCAAGTCTAGATGGTCTAATAAATATTAGGACTACCAAACATCATCTCAAGATTCACTAGGGTAGTAAAGTATAATATTATATTAAACCAAACCAACTAGGCTTGGCCTTTGGTTGAGAATGGAAGGAACTTAAATATATTCCTTTGTTGTGATAGAAAATATAAGCTCTAAAAGATATCCTTTCTCGAAGATACATCAACTTCAGGGAAGGGGAGGATAAACTAATATGGGTAGCCTAAAAAATGGGCAGTATAATGTGAAGAATAGATAGCACTGGATTTCAGGTAGTAATGATCTCCCTAAGACCAAGATCCCAATTACACTATGTTGGGATAAATAACATGTTCCCAGAAAAGACACTGTGGTTGGTAAGAAAACTATGCCCTTTTGGGTAAACACCAACAACTTCATAGAATTTAATGCACTAGTTTTAGGCCTTCTCCTATGTAAAGAGTTGAGAATTGATAAAATTGAATTAGAGGGAGATTCTGCAATTGTAATAAATGTTGTAATACAAGGTTAATCCAAATTGGAAGCTAAATGGGATGCTAGGTAGAGTGTTGGATATACTAAAAGTCTTTGAGGCCTCCATGATCAATCACATTTTTAGGGAGGCCAATATAGATGCAAACAAGTTAGCTAATATGGAAATTGATGGAGTTAGCATAAAAGAGATGAATACAATTGAATAGTAATCAATGGAGTAATTTACCATTGAGCTCAATTTGGCTCCAACAATTTGAATTTAAAACAATTATATGTTGATTACCAGAGGGACTTGGGCATATGGGTTATACTTTACATTAGACAACTGGACATCATGGGCAGATTAGATGGAAGAGTTGGCATATGAATCTCTATGTTGGATAAATGATGTGGCATCTAGAGATTTCAAGATAGCTAGACTAAAATATGTCTTATCGTATTGCCTCAATAGGGAGATTTTCTTCCTTGAAATCATAAAATTAAATGTGGCATGGAAAATCAAGGACAACTTACACATGTTATTTTGTGTAAAAAATAATGATTAGGTGAGCTGGCTCCTTAAGGATAGTCATATCGACTATTTTCACATGTGGGAAATGTGATATTGCAAGGTACTTGAGATTTCTTTGAGGAAAATTTCAAACCCTATTTCTTACATTCTACACATTTCACAGCTAGAAAATTATGGGTTCTCTACAAAGTTAAGGTGATAGATTCAACACCATGCTTAACCTGCAAAACAAGATAGATAGCTTTTTGAGGAGAGATAAATCAAGAATGTTGGGATAAGTGAATCATTTTCCCTCTCATGGTGACTATTAATTTGTTGATCAAAGCTTGCTTCGAAAGGAGGAGGAGGAAGTACAGTAGAACCCGATAGGGTCTAATATGCTCGGTCTGAGTGGAAGAAATGCATTATTTTGAAAATATATTATTTTTTTGTAAATTTGGGTGCTTTTCATATTATGCTGTGTGATGATATTATTCACCTTCATGAAATTAAGATCAAGTAGCAACAATTTAAGCTAAATACAAAGGAAATTTACTCTAAAATGCAACTACAATCTATAACATCTCATGGATCTCTAGAAAGAAGTGGTAAGTGAGCTCTCAGCTGCAAATCCTCACTAGTGACACCTCTAAAACAAGAATAATGCTGCTATGATGCTTCTAAATGCTTATTCTATGATGAATTCATGCTTAATCTAGCTCCATTGATAACAAAGAAATGATAAAATGATAAACTCTAAATGCTCAAATGCTTCAATTGCTCTTAGAAATGATCTCAATTGACTATAGTAACAATGCTTTTCAATTGAAATTCTAAGATGGAAATGCTCTTCAAAATGCTTCATACTTATAGTAATTTCCCAAGGGTAGGGGGTAGAGTGAGTTGATCATGGTTATGCTTGGGTAAGGTCAATTGGCTTTGCTTTGTCCATAAATGGGGGGACAAGGAGGGGACAATCATTTAAATGGTTTCAAAAGGCTGGACCATTTCAACAAAAGTGAGTGATTTGTGTCCATTTTGTCTCCAATTTGCTTTGTTGAGGGAAATTATGATTTATTAATTAATTAAAGTAATTAAATTTAGCCATGAAGGGTAAGAGGTTCATTTTGATTTTTGCTTTCAACAACTATGTCATTAATTGAATTTAATCAATTTCGTAGTGTTTTTCCCCTTTTCAAGCTTTATTTAATCATTTAATCATTTAATTGAATTTTCCTTTGATTTGAATTGCCTTTGTTCCATTTATTGATTTTTCGTGCTATTTTGATGATTTGATGCACCTTTTGATTGATTTAAGCCTTTGTCCAATTTTCCATGTCTACAAATGCCCCTCTTTGACTCGATGTGCGAAGAACACCGATTCAAAGATTCCCTTGGTATGATGATCTGATTCTGTTCTGGTTCTATGATTCCTTGATACCTCTGATAGTTGGTATGATGATATGATACTATCTCTAATAGTGATATGCTGCCTGATATGATATGATAAGCTGATCTGATACTGATTTGCCTCCTGATATGAAACTGATATGATATGATATTGATATGATAACCTGATATGATATTCCCCACTGATAAATATTTTTGATGTGATGCCAATTTGATACTCTGATGCCCCCTCAGAAATAAAACATATTGATTCCTTGATTTGAAAGATTTTGATTGATTGGTCCAATATGTTTTCATTTCTGAAAAATATTGATGATATGCAATGACTTGCAATTTGCATATCCAAGATAGATAGGTCTGTTGTAGTTAAGCAAAACAAGTGATTATGATAACAGGATAATGATACCAATGAATGTGATTTGTCAATCTGATAGGATAGTAAAACTGATAGGATAAATCAATCAGTGTGAAATTGATACTGCTGCTTCGTTCTTAGGATACAGAGACACGAACAAATGGTACTGGGTGTGATTGCTTGATACTTTGATAGGATTGATTGATGTAAAATGACTCACTGATATAGAATACTGATATGATTCCCTTGATTTGCCAAACAGGCACATTTCCATAAATGATATATACACGGACCTTAGCTTCTTAGATATTTGGATTTAAGTCATGGGGGTGTGTGTGAAAATTGTACCTAATCTGTAGACACAACACTCAGTAAAACATTAGAGGTCAGTGATAATCAAAATCATGCAAAATTGAAAGCTAAACTAACCAAGCGATTTACTGCCTTCTAATAGGTGCGAGATTAATGTTCTCAGATTGTAATCGAGATCAGTGACCTAGACGACACCTAAATGAAGGATTTGAATGCAATTGATCTAGATATGAGATTGAATGCAATTATTCTATTTTTTTGGTATTTTCTATGCAATAATAATGATGAAAACTTGATATGAATCTATGCTAGATGAAATTGATATGCTATGAATGCTATTGAAAATTGATATGCTATGAATCTAACAATGATATGTAATATGAATGCAAAAATAAGATTGATCTCACAAAGATGTCGATTCGCAAGAGCTTTGATTCTTCAATTCCAATTCTCCAGCGTGGTTGTGCAAAAATATGAGATGAGATATGAAGAGCTGAAGCCTTTAATTTATAGAAATCCAGGGCTTTGGAGGTGCATGGGAAAAGCCATAAATCACTCAAATTAACTCATCTTGATTTTTGAGTTATCTGATCATGAAAGATAGTTAATTCTCAAAATCATGCAAAAATAGCTTTTTAACTCAAATTAGAGTTTAGATCAGCTTTTTGAACTCCAAAAGGATGTTGAGTTCCAAAAAGTTAATAACTTGCATTGATTTTCTGATTTGGAGTTTAACTGTTTCTTTTGAATATGCATAATAATTAAGAATTAAATAAATAAATAAAGTGATTTATCCTCAACTCAACTGATTTTTGAAAATAAATAATTAATTTATGGGTTAATTAACTATTTTACCAAACTTTTATTAAAAATTATATTATTAAATAATGACAACATGCTTTAATTAATTAAATAAGAATTTAATCAATTAAAGATAGGAATTTTGATTTATTGTCAAAATTAAATAATACAATTAATAATAGATAGAATTAAATTTAATTAAATAATTAAGTGGAAAATATTAAATCTAATTAATTAAATATGAAAATATTCAATTAATCAAACTTAGGATAAATGTGATTTATTGCCAAATAATTATTAAATTAAAGATAATTAAGATAATTAGGAATATTGCTAGGAATATTTCCCGATGCAGAATTTAAGATAATCAATTATGATTCGATGATGTTTAGATGTGCCTTAGGTTAGGACTTTGATGTTGATTTTGTTCGATTGTTGATATAGGAGATTAATGAACTTATAGCCCATTTTTGGGGTATTACAATGGGTTGACCCAGCTAGAGTACATGTTATTGAGATGATTGATTATGGAGCTCCTTCAATTTTTTGATATTGTATCATGTTTCAGTTGTTGACCAGGACTTGGATGTATCACTTTGATGACATTGTATCTTTGATTAGACAGACTTCCTGGATCTTTGATGTTATGGACACTTATTTGATTTATGGACTTTCCTTGATTCGTGATTGAACCCCCCCATTTGATGATTGATCAAGATTTTGATTGAATGAACCCCCTTGTCCTTTGGAAAAATTTACCACAAGTAATCAACATATGCAATTAATCTAACATGATAATGCAATTAACCTTCCATGATAATGCAATGCAATGCAGCTAAGTGTCACTAGCTTTTAGCAAATAAATGCCTTGAGGATAAATTTTCATCATTGAGCATTTTGGGACTGAAAAGTCGATACAATCACCACTGCCCACTGACATGATGATATGAATACCGCTTTTTATCACATTTTGGTAACCTCCTTTTTGAACTAGTACAACCCACACTAGTTGAATAAACCAACTATGAAGGTATGAATACCAATTTCAATGAATTCAATGTTGCATAAACAAACAAAGGTCAACCTTCCACCCTATATGAAAGTCCTCGATGGTTCTTTGATGACCACGTCATTAGACGAATTCACATAAGTTGTTGGATATCCCTCAAGACAGTCACTCAAAGACAAGAAAAATATCATGTCTCCATCATCGCCAATCTAGTCGAAACCTCATCGATTAGCTAAAAAGATGTGATAAAAATCAATGTAAGTAAAGATCATCAAAAGAAAGCTTCAAGTGTTTTGCATTGTTTCATGATTTTCAAAAAGTATTTCCAAGCATTCTGATCTTTTTAAAGTGTTTTGTCAATTTTTAATCTTGAATAATAAAGTCAATGAAGGCTCATGGATCAAGTTGTGGTAATCAAATTCTTGGTTAGTGAACAATGATATCCATCAAAGGTTCACAAAAATCTCTCTCTTCTAAAATTATGATCTCTCTCTCTAATGTGACTGAATGTTGTACTATTGAATCCTTTTGAAGTTAATGCCTTGCTTCATGTGAATTCATGCTTGTTTGCTGAAATCCGCTGATTAAGATCAAATGCCCCAGTTGGATAGAAAAAATGTTGGACTTGGACAAACTTCCAAAATATTACCGAAGCTCGGTTTATGCAAGATGCAGCTCAAAGCATTTTATGCTTTCCTTTTTACCAGCTCTCAAACAAGATCACATTGGTTTGCCCCCAATGTCTTAGCAAGATATTAGACATGAAGGATGGATTTTCAAGTTGATGGATTAGAGATGGAAAGGCTATGATGGAAGAAGTATGCGAATGTGACCCATAGGACTATCTCCTCAAGAGTACCCAAGCTAAGGAAAAAATGATATAGCAATGTGAAGCATGTTTTTGGATAAGCCATGGAAGTCAATTGTGTAGGGCTAGATAGTGTATAGGATAACAATCTGCTACCATGAAAAGGAGTGATCCAAAAGAGTGGACATGTCAAGAAGTTTTTGATAACAATTTTTTTTTTTTAAGTTCTTCATTTTGATCAAGACCAAGGGTCAATTTCGGTAAGATGTGGATAAGATAACACAATCATGATAAAGGAGTGATGGAGGCTATGACGGGATGTTTTGGGATTATGAAAAGACTATCAAGGAATGATGAAGGTGAATTTGGGATAAGCAAGATCATGATAGGGTAACATGGATGTAACAAGTACATAAGCTGATGGAAAGGATAACGGATGTCAAGATACTTGATGCTCATGGATATGTTCAACCTTGTCAAGATTAAAGGTGAGAGGAAATATGCATGAAACTTGCCCCCAAGTGTGGAGTGCAAGAAGGAAGAATTACGCATGATGCCTGTTTGCCAAGTTTTCATCATGGTATACAGATTTATTTCTCTTTACTTTTGCTACCAAGGTGCCTATTTACTAGGTTTTCACCAAGGCACTTTCTTCTTTTTCAATTTTTTTGTATTTTTCTTGTTTTTTTTTTTTTTTATCATCAAGGCTCCTATTTACTAGGTTTTCACCAAGACAACATTTTTTGAATGTTTTTTCCTTTCTTCATGCTCATTTTTCTCAATGTTTTTATCCTTTTGTGCTTTTCAAATGTTTTTGGTAGTTTCAAGATCTCTATTGAATTATGTACAATAAATAGGATGCTCTCTCATCTGATACTCTTTATACTCTTTCATCTACCTCATGTATAGAACCTTTTAAGATGAATACTATTGATAGGTTCTTGGAGTTCCTCTCCATCACAATCTGATAACTTATAGGTTCCCGTGCCAAATGAAGATATTATGATAAATGGGCCAAGCCAATTAGCCTCCCATTTTCCTTTCTTCTCCCTCTCAACCCAATTCTTTGGATTCTCTCTCAACACCAAGTCTCTTACCTGAAAAACTCTCAGTTTGATATGTTTATTATAATTCCTTGAGATTCTATTTTGGTACACTTTCAGGTGCTCATAAGCTTGTGTTTGATGTTCTTCAAGTAACTCCAATTGTTGAAGTCTAGCAACTCTATAGTCTTCATCTGTGATCAATCCTTGTAATGACACTTGTAGAGACGGGATTTCAACCTCTAATGGTAGAACTACTTGGGCCCCATAGACTAGTGAGAATGGCGTGGCTCCGGTGGGTGTTCTTATGCTAGTTCTATAGGCCCATAATGTTGGATTAATTTTCATATGCCAATCCCTTCCTAATTTGTTGACCGACCTTTTCAAGATTTTCAATATATTCTTATTTGTGGCTTCGGCTTGCCCATTGCCCTGAGGGTAATAAATTGATGATGAATGGTGAGTAATATGAAATGTAGCACATAGTTCATCAACATCCTTATTCTTGAACTGTTTTCCATTATCTGTTATTATGGCATGAGGAATACCATATTGACAAATGATATGATTCAAGATAAACATGGAAATTTGTTTTCCTATTGCCGTTATCAAGGGAACTGCTTCAACCCACTTGGTGAAATATTTTGTTGCGGTTATGATATGTTTGTGCCCATTTGAAGAAGGTGGATTTATGATGCCAATTAAATCAAACCCCCATTGATAGAAAGGCCATGGTGTGACAAATGGATGTAATTCTTGTGCCGGTGCATGTATCATGTCGCCATGATATTGGCATTTGTTGCATATCTTCACAAAGTGGCAAGTATCTTTTTCCAATGTCTTCCAAAAATACCCTAAGCGAAGGATTTTCTTAGCTAGATTTAACCCGCTTGAGTGCAACCCGCAAATGCCTTCATGAACCTCTCGTAAAGCTAACTTAGACTCTTCTTCCTCTAAACACCTAAGTAACATCCCGTCGAGACCCTTATGATACAATGTTTTGGAAAGGATTAAGTAACGGGAGGCTTGGCATATGAAATTGCATTTTTGAGCATGGGTTTGGTCTAAGGGTAGCACTTGGTCTTTAAGGTATGTATATATAGGTCTGTACCAAGGAGATTCATGTCCATGTAAGAGAGCAACAATCTGGGTTTTGGGAAGGTCAAATGCTGGTTTCACCAACTCTTCCACCAAGAACTCATACTTCTCATTTTGATCTGGTTTTTGTAACAAAGAAGCCAAGGTAACCATGGCGTCAGCTGCTCTATTTTTCTCTCTAGGAATCTGTTCAAAGGTGATCAATGTAAAGTATTTCTTCTATCCATCAATCATAGTCTTATAAGGCATCAAATTTTCATCCTTAGTGTTATATTCATTGTTGACTTGATTAATGATGAGTTGAGAATCTCCATAAATTTGTAGCTCTTTTATATTCCACTCTAAGGCCATTTTGATGCCTATGACTAGTGCTTCATATTCCGCTATATTATTTGTGCATGGAAACATAAGCTTGTAAGATTTTGGAATGGTGTAACCTTGAGGAGTTACCAATAATATGCCAGCCCCGGAACCTCCTTGAGTATAGGATCCATCAAAGTATAACTTCCACATTTTTGCCTCTATGTTGATAATGGTGGAATCCGGAAATTCCACTTGAATAGTTTGTGTAGAAGTCATGGGATTTTCAGCTAAGTGATCTTCTATCACTTGTCCTTTGATTGCCTTTCTATTGACATATTCAATGTTGAATTCACTCAATATCATCACCCATTTAGCTATTCTACCTATTAAGGCTATTTTACTTAACAAATACTTGAGAAGATCTATCTTGGCAATCAACTTGACCTTATGCATCAACATATAATGTCTCAACTTTTGAGATGAAAACACCACTGCTAGACAAGCTCTTTCCATAAATGTGTAATTAAGCTCATATTTTATCAATGTTCTACTCAAATAGTAGATAGCTCTTTCCTTTCCTTGTTCATCCTCTTGCGCCAAAAGTACCCCTAGGGATCTTTCTGTAGCAGATATGTAGAGAAGTAATGTTTTTCCCTTGATTGGTGGCATGAGAATTAGGTGGATTTATCAAATAGGTCTTCAACAATGTAAAATCTTGATCACATTCGGCATCCCATATAAATATAGTATCTTTATGTAGCAACCTGGTGAAAGAATGACATTTTTTGGCCATTTGAGAGATAAACCTTCTTATGGATTGGATTTTGCCTTGCAAGGATCTCATTTGGCTGATGTTCTTAGGTATCTCCATGTCTATTATAGCTTGTACTTTCTCAGGGTCCACTTCAATTCCTTTGGCAGAAATGATATAACCTAGTAACTTGCCGGATTGGACTCCGAAGGCACATTTCTTTGGGTTTAATCTAACCTTGAATTGCTCCAACCTAACAAATATATTTTTCAAAATGTGTAGGTGTTCTTCTCTTTTGTGGGATTTTTCCAATATATCATCCACATAGTCTTCTAAAAATGTGTGCATCATGTCATGGAAGATAGTTGTCATGGCCCTTTGATATGTGGCTCCGGCATTTTTAAGACCGAAGGGCATGACATTCCAAAAAAAAGTGCCCCAAGGGCAAGTAAATGCTATCTTTTCTTGGTCTTTGGGTGCAATTTTGATCTGATTATACCCGCTAAAACCATCCATTAATGAGTACATTGAATGTCCTGCCGTCAAATCCACTATGGCATCTATACTCGGAAGTGGGAAATCATCTTTAGGGAAAGAAAGATTTAGATCTCTAAAATCCATACACACACGAATGGATTTATCATGTTTTGTGACTGGTACAATGTTGGAAATCCATTCGGCATGTGCTATTGCTCTTATGAACCCTACTTTCAACAATTTTTCCAATTCTGCCTTGACCGAAAGAGCTATGTGGGGGTGCATTTTTCTCAACTTTTGCTTAACAGGCTTAACCCCTGGTCTAACATTCAGATGATGCATTATAAAGTTAGGATCTAATCTGGGCATGTCAGCATATGACCATGCAAAGTTTACTTGTTGTTCTTGGAAGAATTTTATGAAGTCTCCTCTTTCTCGAGGTGTAAGTGATGCTGCCAAGTGTATGAAATTTGGATCTAATTTTGTCCCAATGTTGACCTTTTCTGTTGGCTCTATGAGTATAGGTGACCTTTCCTCTTCATGTTCGGGCAAAGTATCCAATCTCTCTTCCTTTGGTGCCATAGTTGGGTTTTCACCAAAAGAAACGTCTTTTATTTTTATTTTTTTTGGTTCTAGTGGTGCCACAGTTGGGTTTTCACCAATAGAACTTTTCATTTTTTTATTATTTTTTTTCATTTTTTTCTTTTGACTAAGAGATTGGACCCCTGCTGCTGTCATTGTGTCCATATTGAATTCATTGGTGAAAGAGGGTTCAACCACATTAAGGTAGTGATTCATTGCTTGGTCATTGGGAAAGTAAAGTAGGTCATTTGGTTCGATTTGGTCCCAATCAATGAGGTTCGGATTTATCAAAAGTAAGGGTTCATTGGGTAAAATGTCATCAATAGGTGTTATGGTCATGACTTCATTTGAGGGTTCATACATTGTATCATTTCGATCTATGATGTGCGCTTCCTCACGATGATCCATGGAAGAAGGGTCAAAATCCCCTTCACTCGAGTCCTCGTCAACCTCTACGGGAAACAACATGGGAAAAGCCACAAGTAGGTTAAAACTAATGTTTGAATCCCCCTCCTCTGAAGGCATCCAAAATGTTTCTATCCATGCTCCATTGGTAGGTACTTGTTCTATATTAGGCCTTTGAATAGGAGGTTCTTCACTAATTTGAGCTTCTTGCCTTGGAATTTTTGCATAAGTATGTATAGCAATCACTTCCTTATCATGACATGATTCATCTGATAAGGTATCCCATTCATAATCCTAAGAATCATCACTATCTCCTTCGGATTCTAAGGCATTTATTTGAGGATAAAAATCATGCATTGGGCTTGAACTTTCTCCTTTGAATTGAAAACCTACTCCAGATTTTTCATGACTTGCCCTCCAAATAGGTTCAATAGGTTCTAATAACCCCCTATTTCTTTGGCCTAAAGGTCCTCTTCCCTTGTATCCCATCTTCTGCATTATACCAAAGCCTTTCCCATATTGCTCGGTTTGTATCTTTACATGTTGAATTCTTTCCATGGGAGTGTTGGAGGTATCTTCCTCATCATGGTAAAGCCATTGAAGGATGTCATCTTCTTCCTTATCCCATGTTGCTTTTTTATCTTCCCTTACAAAATAGGAATTATACTTATGTGGAAGATGTTCTTTTGATGGTTTACCATGTGATTTTGGAGATGTGGGCATGTCAAATAGAGAAACATAATATTCCCCTATTCCTTTTGAACTAATCTTGCATTGCTTTTCAAAGTTATTCATCATTTCACTCATGTGTTGGTAACGATCTTCCTTGGCTTTTTCCTTTTCTTCTTTTGTAGGTTTATAGACTACCGTTTCCAATTTAGGTGCTAGATATGAACTTTCTGTTGCATTTGGACCTCGTAGCTCACTTTTTCCTTTCCCTTAGTTGATATCACTGAGCTAGCTTGAGGAGGGTGTTGAATAACATCTAATGTTAGTTCTTTCATTTTAACATCTTCAATTGTGGTTTCTTGAATAATTCCCTCCCGGTTATGTGGAATGTATAACTCATGAGGAGGTTTGAGTGCATTGCATTATTGGAATGGGTTAGAGTCTCCTCCAACCATGATTTCTTCACCCATGTATGAAAATTTTATGCATTGGTGGTACATGGATGGGACTGCTTGCATCTCATGGATCCATGGTCTCCCCAACAAAATATTATAAGTTAATTTCATGTCCAGCACTTGGCAATTGGTGTCCTTCTTGACAGGTCCCACTTGGATGGGCAATACAATCATGCCTTTAGAAGCTCTTTCAGCTTCATCATAAGCTTTAATGGTGATTTTCTTTGTAGGGTCAATGCAAGACTCGGATAGACCTAAGGATTTGACAAGACTTAATGTGCAAATGTTGAGACCAGCCCCTCCATCAATGAGGGCTCTTTTGACTCTATGCCTTTCGATTAAGACCTCTATATGTAATGGTAGATTTTGAGGATGGGTTATAGACATGTCATCTTGATCGGAGAATGAAAGACAATGAGGTGCTACAAGATGACCTACCATATTTTGAAACTTTTTTGCCTCTAAGTTAGTAGGAACATGTGTCTCTACTAGAGATTTTTCCAAAATATCCTTATGGTTTGGTGACAACTTCAATAACTCTAAGATAGAGATTTGTGCTGGAGTACGTTGCAATTGATCAACCAAACTATAAGGCCTTGCTGTTGTAGAAGGTTGTTTGACCACAATGTTGGATTGTGGGATGTTAGTGCTTTTAGGAGCTATCCCTTGTAGAGTTATTCTAGAATTCTACCCTCTTGTAATGACATTTGATGCTTCCTTTTGAGGTTGTTCATTGACTATTATAGCATTAACAATATGAACATAAGGTGGTGCAAAGTTGAGATTATTGGCGATTTGCTTCTTGCTATTTGATGACTCTCCCTTATCGTGTTTGTAAAAAGGTTGTTTGAATGTTGTATGATCTTCATTATTTGGAGGTCCGTCAATGGTGATCATGCCATTATCAATTAAATCTTGCACTACATTCTTTAGTTGCAGACATTCATTTATTGTGTGTCCTCGAATTCTGTGATACTCACAATGGCTATCGGCACTCCACCAACTAGGCTTATTATTTTGCTTGTAAGGCTGAATTTTGGGTAGAGTAATGACATTATTAGCCATGAGAACCTTTAATGCATTTTCAAGGGGTTCACCCAAGGGTTTGAAGTTCTTTTGAGGTGTTGGTCTCAGATATTTATCAAATTTAGTACTCCTTTGAATTATCTCCTTGATTTCCATTGTTGGTGTGGTTGTTGTTGGATGGTGCATTAGAGCTTTGATTGGTATTATTCACTTGATTAGGCATCCTTGTAAGAGCAAAGGGGACCACCTTCAAGTTGCTAGATTCAACTACTCCATCATTCATAATTCCCTTATTGTTGTTCTTATAACGACTATTACTATTGAACCAATTATTCTTCTAATTATTACCATTATTGCCATTGTTGCCACTATTGGAGTTGTTCTTATTATCTTTATACAGTTTGAGTTCTCCACTTTTGACCAAAACTTCCTCCATGGTTACTCCATTTTCAATTAGATCTTGGAAGGTCTTTGGACATTGCATTCGTAAGTGGTAGTTTAACTCATTACTCAAACTGTTTATGAAGATATCCATCTTCTCTTTTTCAGGCACACTTCTAGGATATCTTGCAAAAACTGTCCTCCACCTTTGTAGAAAAGTGAGGAATGCCTCTCCATCTTTTTGTTTTGTGTTGCATAACGTTATCATTGTGACATCATGTTTAATGTTATATGAGTAATGAGCCACAAATTTTGAAGCTAACTCTTCGAAGGTCTTAATGCCAGAGGGTAACTTAGAAAACCACTCCATAGCCATGCCTCCTAAGCTTCGTGGAAATAATCTCATTAAATATGTTGTATCATGCATGAATTCTAAGCTCAATGCACAAAACTCTTGTAAGTGATCTTGGGGATCCGTTGTTCCTTCGTACTTGTCATATTTAGGAAACACAACATTGATAGGGAATGGCACCATAACCAAACTTTTATCAAACGGGAATGGGCACAATGCTTCTATATAGAAAGGCTTGGGAGCCCTGCTTTGCTTGATGTTGTCTAATTGCATTTGAAATGCCTTGAATTGCTTGTTCATGATGTCTAAGGTACTTTCCTCAACTTTTGGTGCTTTAAGTTGGTTGACATCATAGTCACGGGGAAGCTTGAGACTTTTTTGTGCTAAGTCCATGAAATGTTTTTCTCTATCTAGGTCCATTGCCTTTTCCATGAGCTTTCTGAAATAAGGACATTGGATAGCCTCACTAACTTTTTCATCCATGGCATCTTCTGCCATTGGTTCAGTGTTAGTTTGAGTATGAGTTTGGTTAACTCCTTGAGCATTTTGATCTACTCCTCCATTGTTGGTATTGCCTTGGTTATTAATATTGCTCTGGTTATTCGTGTCAATGCCTCCACTATTGGCATTACCTTGGTTGGTGAGATCAATACAACTATTATCCTTACCACCAAAACCACCATGATACATCATGTTGTCTTCTTTTTCTTGTTCGGGTGACTTTTGTGGTACTCTAGGAGTAGTTTCATCTCCAGGATAAGGGAGCTCTTGTCTCAAATAGGTCCCATCGGCTTGCAAGGTTTTCTTGATATAATATGATCTAGTGAATGCAGGCATGAACCTTGGATACAAGTTAAGGCTACTTGGGTCTAATCCTTTGCAAAATTTTGACAGATATTGGAAATAGGATTTTTGACCAGACTATAAGTTGGATCAGCGAAAACTTGAAAAAGGGTACTCAAATTGATATTCAAAAATTTTTGATTCTTCCTGGAAGTACTCTCTGTTTGCCCTTTTTGTTTTCTAGGCGTGACTAAACCATGCACAGGCGTGTCTGAAACCCATTTAGGCGTATACTTGTTTGTTGATAGGTGGCAATCTATAGATGAATAGGCGGCACTTTTCTTCCTATTAAGCGGGTTTCCAGTATTTAAAGGCATGTTCAAATCTTTGTAAGGCAGGACTTTATTGTGTCCACGCATGTTTAAATTAGTGATAGGCATGACTGAATACCTGATAGGCGTGTTTAAAATTGGTACAAGCAACACTTCTCTAACCAGGGTATAATATTTTGGATTTTTAAAAGTTTTGATCAAATATTTTTGAAAATTTCTTGTTTTGAAAATTAAAAACAAATGCAACACACACATAAGTGTCTCTAAACAACAATCTAATGTGTATATTCTTGAATGTTTTCACAAGTATAGCACAAGAATGAATTCCAAACAGTCTACCTAGAGTCAAATTGGTTCGTAAACATGGCTCTACAAGGTGGCCTTTCTAATTTAACTGGGATTTAATAAATATTCCGTTCAAATGAATTAAAATCTCTCATCCTCCAAGTATGTTAAGGGGCTTCCCACATGTACCAAGGCACAATTTTGTGCAATCCGTAAGGACTACTAGAGGAAGTTTGAGAAAATTAAAATCCCTTTGTCATGCACCCCATTAAGGATACATGCGTTTCATTTTATAGTGGGTCAGATTCTCACGGCAACAACAAGTGTATCCCACTTTGGGCTGTCCCTCTCACTAGCCTCGCTAAGGCAAATTCAGGAGGCGAGCCCACTAAATCTCTAGCATGTTCATTTTTCAAGTAAGGAAAATTGGAATTTAAGCAAAGTTTTTGGGAGTTTGTTTCACCGAGAAGGTGAAGAGCATATCCCTAACTTTCCTTTTGATTCCCAAACACTTCAAACACTTAGTTCTTTTTCAACCTCTTGACAAGGAGGTTCTTAGAATTGAAATGTGTGGTTCAATTTCCTTCCTATTAAAGCTAGATTTAAATGACAATGCCACAAGTTAAAGGAATGCAAGATTGTTTGAGTAGAATACCTTTCCTTCTAGCTAGAAAAAGGCTAGGGGCATTTTTGAGTTACTGATTTTCATTTTTCACTTACTCACCTTGGCAATTTTCTCCAGCTCCCTCCTCCAACAAGTTAGTCCAACACAACCAATTCACAATGAGGGGAAACCAAACTTGCATGTAATCAATCAAAATATTTAAATGAAAGAAACTTTAAGCTCAAGGTTCATAAATCCAATTTAGAGACACAATTTTTTGCTTGTAAGCTTCAATCATAGCTAAATACTTTTCATACACCTTGACATCCTCATCTAGTGTGGATTCAAGGACAGCCTTTGTATGCACTTGATTCTCCTTCTTTATTTTCTTTGCCAATGCTTTTCCCTCCTTGTTGAACCTACTTTATAGCTTTTTCACTCTCAGATGTCTGCTCATTTACTGATTAAAAACAAACACAGACAGTCAGATTTTCAAATTTATCCAATTAAAGACTAGAACAGAAAATAAACCGCAGGAGACATCATCCAGCTAATAAGCGTGAACAAATTACTCACAGGCGTGACTTTAGTGATTATCCGCGACACTTATCATAACACAGGTGACATCAATAATTTCAAAGGCAATAACTATTTTTGCGCTAAGCGTGACTAAGCTTTAAACTAGCAGAAAATAACTAGAACAAAGCGATATTTCACAAATTCCAAGCGATAAAGAAATTATCCAATGCACATCCTTGAACTTTAAATGCAATATCAATCCGAGTTGCAGGCGATAAAAAATTTATCAGAAGCGTGAGTTTAAACTTTAAAGGCAAGGTAAATTTATCCTTAAAGCGACAGTAAATGATAGGTAAGCGATATTTCATGCTGTGAAGGCGTGACTTTATCCTGTAAAGGTTGGACATTTTTCCATTGTGTGCGTGAGTTTCCAGATAGTACATGTGAGAATAGATAGCTAAAGCGACACCGAAACACTTCCAGGTGTGAGTAAATATCCCGTACGCATGACTTTAGCAAATTCCTGCAGAAAACACATTGAAACAACACAAAAATGCATGCAAAGGTGATTTAAATCACAAATTTGTTAGAATTTGAGGCTCAAGGCCCCACGGTGGGCACCATTTGTGTGATGATATTATTCACCTTCATGAAATTAAGATCAAGTAGCAACAATTTAAGCTAAATACAAAGGAAATTTACTCTAAAATGCAACTACAATCTATAACATCTCATGGATCTCTAGAAAGAAGTGGTAAGTGAGCTCTCAGCTGCAAATCCTCACTAGTGACACCTCTAAAATGAGAATAATGCTGCTATGATGCTTCTAAATGCTTATTCTATGATGAATTCATGCTTAATCTGGCTCCATTGATAATAATGCAATGATAAAATGATAAAATGATAAACTCTAAATGCTCAAATGCTTCAATTGCTCTTAGAAATGATCTCAATTGACTATAGTAACAATGCTTTTCAATTGAAATTCTAAGATGGAAATGCTCTTCAAAATGCTTCATACTTATAGTAATTTCCCAAGGGTAGGGGGTAGAGTGAGTTGATCATGGTTATGCTTGGGTAAGGTCAATTGGCTTTGCTTTATCCATAAATGGGGGGACAAGGAGGGGACAATCATTTAAATGGTTTCAAAAGGCTGGACCATTTCAACAAAAGTGAGTGATTTGTGTCCATTTTGTCTCCAATTTGCTTTGTTGAGGGAAATTATGATTTATTAATTAATTAAAGTAATTAAATTTAGCCATGAAGGGTAAGAGGTTCATTTTGATTTTTGCTTTCAACAACTATGTCATTAATTGAATTTAATCAATTTCGTAGTGTTTTTCCCCTTTTCAAGCTTTATTTAATCATTTAATCATTTAATTGAATTTTCCTTTGATTTGAATTGCCTTTGTTCCATTTATTGATTTTTCGTGCTATTTTGATGATTTGATGCACCTTTTGATTGATTTAAGCCTTTGTCCAATTTTCCATGTCTACATATGCAAATAATGATATAGCATATAGGGATTGGATATGGATGTTGGATATAGTCTTGGATGGTTATTGGGGGAAGGATGGTATGCCTTTTTTTTGTAGCCCAAGATTGATGTAATGACATAATACGGGTTTTTATTGCTTGTGCTGCCCTAACTTTGTTAGTTATGTAGTAGGATGGTTGAATCTATGATGACATTGAATGGTAGCGGCTTATAAGTAGTATAGTATAGGAGATACAAATAGTCAGGTGGATGGCATGAGCAAGGCTTGAACTTCAGATTATGTAATTTGTATGTTTTTTTTGGAAGTAATATAAAACTTTTGGCTCTAACCTTTTACATAGCAAAAAAAAAGTATCTGCTATTGATAAAATAAAATTGTTAAAATTAACATAACTTCAACCATTAAAAGTAAAATAACTAATTTTTTCAACTTTACTTTTAGTTATAATTTTATAGCTCTATCCTTTTCTATATTTATCAAAGTCTATCTTTATCCATTCTTGTCAGCTCCGTCATTATTTTAATGAGAGCAACATTATGTGAATTCTTATCTTTATTTTTAATTATAACTTAATCCTTTTCTATTTATCAAACTCTATTGTTATCCATTCGTGTCAACTTCATCATCATCTTGATGATAACAACATCACATTACACCCATATTATCATGAGCAACATTGGATTTGTGTTCTTTTGAAACATTAGAGTGGTTTATATATCAATATCAATATCATTAGCTATAAGAAATAGGTTTATAATACCAAGCTATTTTCAAACTACCCTAAAAATATTTACCTAGCTACTTTCATCCCTTAGAGCATTAATCTAAGTCATATACTCAAACTACGTTCATAAACAACATACCTCTCTAAGGAATAAAACACATCCTATAAATATATCTAGTTATTCATGAATATAATTCAAATAAATTAGATAATTTAATAGTTGATTATATGATTAGTTGAGAAAAAAATGTATTCAATATAGAAACAAGAAAGATTAAGATTATTTTTAAGATTATCAATAAAATGTTGATTTTGAATGTGAGAAAAAATAGAGTTCAAAACACATACTAATGTCAGAGACAGATGACTATGATCAAGAAGAGTTTAAATACTTAATAGGGATACACCTAAGATTGAGTCCAATCGATATGTGTTGTCGTGTGTTGATTTTTTATCTCAAGTAGAGACCACCTAATTTATAGCTAAGTAAGAAAAACTAGGTGATGCTAAGAATCACCATTTGGGCACACCTTAACAAAGAGGAATAGTGTTATACTCAAGTTTATTAGTATTAGATATCTAGCAATTACTTCAATTGAAAAAAAGGGACTAATGAAATAATAAAGTATTGGATGGTTTAATACTTATGCACTTGTTGATTTATAAACCTACAAGTGTTGATTACTGATATGTGAATATGATGCTCAATTTTGTTAATCATGTGATTATGCCACGATCTTCTTGTGAATGACTTGGGGTGATGGGCCTTTAAATATAAGCCCTAGCTACACAAATTGAAACCATTGGCATGTTGGTAGATAAGTTAAAATCATATTTTTAAAGATCTAATACAAGAAAAGGTTGAAATTAAATTTGAAAATATGGAGTTGAGGTTGCAATTATGGTTCAACTCTTGGGACAAAGCCACAAACACATTTGTAGATAGAATGGGAAATATCATGGCACATTAAATAGGAATTGGACTAAATGATGTAGTGTAACAAAATGGTAGATTTACAAAATGTTAGATGTAAGTGTAGAAACCTAAAATTGACAAATCAACAATAAACACCTAGTTATTTTCTCTATTATTGATAGAATAAATATATATTTACCCTATTAGTTATCCAATTTTCATCCCCTTATTAGTTATTATTTAATTAATTAAATTCATATTTATCACTATTCACCCAATGAAATTTCTAGCCTGAAATCATTTTTTAACCCTTCTTCTAATGTCTACATTGGGTAAATAAATTAAAATATTTATTTATCTTGCTTCTCTATTGCCTTTCCAAAAATTAACTAAATATATCTATTTATTTAATTTCTCCTTTTTAATCCATTTATATAGTGAGTTGAAAATAAGTTTAACTCATTAACCTCTTTCATTTTCTTAATCTTATTCAACCCCTCCAAATCATGCACAATTCTCAAATATATACATAGGTATTGCCTTTGTACATGTGACATGACCTTGATACCATGTCATATAAGCCAAAGGACTTACCCATCCTTCTAAGTACTCCAAAGTAGCCCTTCTCCATCTCATCTCTCCACTTTCTCTAAAGGGATTCTCCACCATAGAGTCTACTTTGATCTTGGACTCTTCTCCATCCACCAAACATGTGAGAAAAATTATTCTCCTCTCATCCTCTAGAGGGTCGAGAAACCAATTTGAAGCCTTGATCTCTACTTTATATCCTAGCCATCTAATCCTTGGGCCAAAAATCCATAAATTAGCCTCAACCCAAGCTATTTCCATTTCACCCTCATATGTAATGTTATGCTATTGGTGAAGACACTGACATGCCACCAATTCAACCGTCTTCAAACATAACAACCATATCTTGGTGCAAAAAAGGTTTGTAATGGTGAAATCCTTTCATAACTTAATCATTTTTAACTATCTATTTTTATTATTCTAATTTTTGTATAGATTGTTAATAAAATAACTTGATATAGTCTTAATTTGTTCAAGATTTTATATTCAAAACCTTATTTATATAATACATTTAGTATCTTTAAGTACACAAGAAATAAACAATAACTAGTACCACAAAATTTAAAGACATCAATACGAAACAACATGAAGCAAATAGAAAGAGAAAAATATGGAAATATCTAAGGGAGAGGAGCCAATACATGAGCAGGGTCCAATATGTGATATGTTAGATGAACACTTTAGACTAGTACGTGAACAAAATAGGCCTATAGTGGTGCACTAAAAATGTCCCATCAATGCATATCCCAAAAAAGATGCCTTTAAATTTCAAAAAATAACCACTAATGTGGTGCCACATCAACACACCAATAAACATGATTTAGTGCATATGTATGGGTCTTATCACTTTTTGGGACCATTTTTTATACTTTCACAAAAAGCATGCTATGTGGCATCATATTTGACCATGTGGACTTGAAATTTTATTTTTAAATAAGAGACTTGACAAATAAGTTGCTGTAAAAAAAAAGAGATTAATTTGAGATTTTTACATAGCATTTTAAAAAGTGTGAAGTTACGGTGGGCACATAGTGGCTCCTCTCCCCCATCCAACACTTAAAATGCCCCAAACATCTATCATAATACATTTATAATGTATGAGAGATATTGACTTCTTGGTGCATTTCAGAAACTGAATACACATTTCCAAAAAATATACACATTTAATTAGATATCCTTATAACAATAACTCTAAAAATGCCATTTTTTCAAAACTATATTTGAAAAAGAAAAATGAACCCATAAAGTGTATCAACTTAACCCCACAGAAAATACAACTAGCACTTGCACCTTTGAAGGGTGCAAGGGTTACGCTGATAGTGTTATATATATTAAATGATGTCATTGTATTACTAATGTAGAAATATTTCTTGTACTATTGATATGACTTATTTATTCTTTATATATGTTTAAACGTAATGGCACTATGGGAGACCACTAGTTTATGTTAATTATCAATCCTATTTCTAAGGATTAACAAAGAGAAAGTGAATAGTGTGTATATATTTTTTCCCTAGCTTTTGTGTGTGTATATTTATTCTATTTTAATTGAGCAATATTGACCTCTCATTAATCAGCTCATTTAGAAGAAATATCTCAAAAAAATTAAAGAGGTAACAGTACTGTAAAAACTTGTGAAAATGGTAATTTACGTGGCAATGTCTCATTCTAATCAATACATGTGTGTAAGCATAATATAACTCAACATTCATATTAACCATCTTTTCTAGTAAACTCTCTTTCTATATATATCGCACATACTGATTTCTCCCCACAACTTTCCAAAAGCCTATTACTTCTCTACGATTCTCTCAATCAACCCCAACTCCATCCTCCAATTGTCTGGTTTCCTCTATGACAGGGTTTATGCAAAAAGTTGTCGTGCTTGATGTACTTATGACTTTACCATTAAATATAAATACACACCCACTCTTAATATCAAGTATTGTAGTTTCTTGGAGGTAATACTTTTGCTAGAGATCTCCACCTTCTCGTTCAGTTGGTGCCCCCATAGTGTAACATTGATAACATTGTGAGAAGTGTCTAGCAACTTGATCATTTTTTAAACTAGCGCATCTCCTTTTTTGAAGTTACATGAACTTTCATATGCCATCTCAGCTCGTACGAGTTTAAGCTTTTAACAAACATCAACATGGTGGGCATTATTATATCTGACACCTTTTCATCTACACATCCTACATCTAAAGATTCTAGCATGTTCTGAATGAATAATCTCTAGCCCCATAATTATAATCCACCTACATATTTATAGTGCAACTACTTGTGAGTCATAGATTTTCACACATAAGAAGAGGATAGAAAGCCCTTTAAAAATACCTATGCCTATTGATAATCAAGCCTAATATATGTAATTTACCAAAGATTTCTATGTCTTCTTCTCATCCTCCTCCTCCTCCATCTCCTTCCCCTTCTCTATCTCCCTATCACTATAACTATCATTTCTTATATGAAACATGTACAACCTAGATTTTTGAAATAAACTTCAGAATTCTCTCTCTCTCCCTCTCTCTCTCTCTCTCTCCCCTCTCTCTCTCTCTCTCAAATATAACACGTGCCTATTGATAATCAAGCCTAATAGATGTCAAACCAAAGAATCTTGCGTCTTCTTCTCGTCCTGCATCTCCTTCCCTTTCTCAATCTCCTTCCCCTTCTCCTTTGTATGATAACCAAGTACAATGATATCTAAGAGAGAATGTATTGGTGATTGTGCATCAACATTTTTACAATAACAAAAATTATTAAATATTATAACAAAGATAAATTTAATTATAATTAAAATAAATAATTAAAAAATTATTTAAATAACAATTATAATAATTAACTTTAAGTCACCAGTCATGTATGGTTCTCAATGGAATTTGGAGGAAGTGATGTCATTTTCACAACTATATCTCCATTAAGCTATACAAACCTTAGAAACTTCCTTACTAATATATTTAGATATTTTATTAAAATAAACTATTTATGATATTTAATATGTAATACTAATAAAATTTATTAAAAATATTTAAATTTAAAAATAATATAAATTAAAGTTAAATTGAAAAAAATAACAATAACTATTTTTTTTAAAAGTAAATAAAATATATTAAAATGACCAAATAGTAAAAAAATCAGATTGAGATGGAGGAGGATAAGAAGAAGATGTAGTAGTCTTTGGTTTTACATTTATTAGGCTTGATTATCAATAGGCAAAGATATTTTTAAAGGGCTTTTTATCCTCTTCTTATGTGTGAAAATGATCGATAGTAAGATATATATCAGATGATCATATTGTGGTATATTTATGGATCTATATCCCTCTCTATTTCTATATCCATATGTATCTCTCTAACTCACGCTCTCCCTATCTCTACAGTTATACCTTTCTTTCTTACTCACACACAAAGACATTCCTTTCTCCATCCTTATTTCTATTTTATCTTGCCCCTCTCTTTACCTTTCAACTCTCTCTATAAATATCCCATTTACTCTCTCTACGTATTATCTAAAGATATCTCTCAACATATCGGTGAACACATCCACAAGAATATATATTATTATTTGATATATGTATGCTAAAATTAAATGTAACTGCATAAAAACATATTAAATTTCTATTTAGACAGCTTTACAATATATTAGAGAACTGTACACCTTTCCCAATAAAAGTGAGCACAAATCTTTAAAGCAAGCAATGGAGGTTTCAAAACAAGCATCGATATGTATTATTTAAAGGAGAGATACCATGAGTGATTTAATGAATAAATATTAATATAGCTATTCATGTAAGAAACTTTTGTGTTTACACCAAAAATGTGCTTATTGTTTTAGCTATTATTGTTCTTTGGTGTTTGTTTTGCATTGCATTAACCATATACGATCATCATTTAACTCTTTTGCGTGATACAATAAGAAAGTAATGAATAATATGACAAATGACGGCAATGTCATTTGCAACATAAGAAAAGTTCCGGAATCATCTATGATATATCATTTCATTTAACATATTTTTATATATAATCTGTTATTAATATACTATTAGTAATTACCTTTCTATATGGCAGAATGCTTAGGAGCTTTATACAAGTGGACTAGCATGAAATAGAAATTTGGAATAACTTAATTCATGCCACATATGTAAAGAGTTTTAAATAATGATTCCACTGGTTTTGTCTTGTATTTGAGATTTAATGGTTGTTTCACCGTTCATTTAGTATTTGGGCATAAAATATTAATGAGTAAGAGGAAATCTCTCTTTCAAGGAAAGAAAGCAATTCTAATGATCATTGTCATTCAATTTCATTATACTTCTAATTTATTACATTACAAAAATAGTAATTGTTCAATTTAATAATTTATATAATTTGTTAGCTATCTAACCTCATCTTTGAAATTAACCCCACTAATTTTCAAACTTTTTTGTCACTTCCAAATATTAAATTAAAAGATTTTCTCGTTTCCCTCGCTTTTAACCCGAACGGGCTTTGCTTTAAATTTAGCAGTTGTCGCAGAATCTGACGGCCCACGTGATCCGTATCAACCAGCAGAGCCGTCCGATGCGTCCAACTGGAGGGGGGTTTAGTGTCTGGAGGATGTAGGCAGAATAATTTCCATCGCTGGAAGGATGCAAATGGGAATTAATGTAATGGTTGCGGCAATTCAATTATGGTTGAAATGGGTTCAGCGGTCTCCACAGCTGTTAATGTTTTTAAATATTATATTCTGGATGATGGGACGGGTTTTAGATATTGTGATTTGATCGTGACAAAGACAACATTAGCACACCAGATTTATTTGTGGGTTAGCTCAGATTCAGTTATATGCGAGAATCACAAAAAGGCTTTCTACGGCCTGACAACAAAAACAACACACACTTATAGTAAGTAATAGGATTTAGGATGTGCAAATTCATTTTTCATAGTGGCATTCACAATGGTCTAGTGCAACCAGGGTTTAGGATGGAAAAATAAACGAAATACCAACAAAGTCATAAGAAGTCAATAAAAGTGTATTATTAAAGTTATCCGACCCATCAATCAAAATTCCCTCAAAGGTATTTAACCTCGAATTTGATATAATTAATGAATGGAGGTGAAGGAGATAATTAATGAATAATTTATAATAATTAACATTTTAATAAAATTACACAAATGAGATATTTAATTAAAGAAATAATAATTGTACATTAAAAAATAATTTATTCTAAACATACAGAGACTATTAAATTAAATTATACAAATAGATATTTGAATTCTCATATTAAAAAATAAAATTAATATAATAACACAAAGTATGTTTTGAAATATTGAACAATCTATACATACACAGACTATTAAATTAAATTATACAAATAGATATTTGAATTCTCATACTAAAAAATAAAATTAATATAATAATACAAAGTATGTTTTGAAATATTGTTTTTTTATTAAGCAACCTTCATAAACATTTTAAAAGACTTATATTCATATTTTCCAATCCTACACCAATACTTAGTTTTCATTTTTTCAATTCTAATAAATTAAATATATATCTTTTAATTTAGTCTTTTATTAATTATTACAATTTTTTCTAAATTATTATTTAATTACTATTTAGATTTTGATATAATTTGACTTTTCATTCAATCGACTCTATTACATTTTATATTTAAACATAAGTTTGAAATCTATTTTAATATTTTATGTCTTTCTTCAAATAATTATTAAAAATTAGTTTAAATTTTAAATTTATGGTTTAACTTGTGCATCTCTCTCTTTCTATAAAATTATATCCCTATTGCAAATATACCATAAGCTTGTATGTTAAGAATTTATAAATTTATTGTACATTTTAATATTTCAATAAAATACAAAAGAATATATGACCAAAATTCACTTCTTCCAAATTTATTTTTTTAAATTGATGTGATTAATGATCTCATAGAAACCTCTCCCTAATTCAAAACATTTTTCATATTTGAAACCACTCATTTCTGCTCAATAATGACTAATAGTTGTGCAATATCTTGTCAAATAGATATTTGAAACACTGTAGATTGGATGATGCATTAGTGAAACAAATGTGGTAGTTGCAATAGCTCAAAGTAATAATAGTTGGGATGAATGAGGTTTTCTAGATGGTCATCAAAATAATAGTAAAAAAAAGAAAGATATATAATTATTTGATTAATGTATATATAATTAATATATAAACAATTTAAAATTTAAAAATAGATATAAAAATAGAAAAAGGTTGATATAGAAGGGGAAAGAGTGAGATGGAAAGAGGTGTGATTTCTTGTTCCTCCAACATTAATATGACGTACCCATTGCACACCAAGGTGTGATTGCTAGTTACCTTTCTATATGGCAGAATGATTAGGAGTTTTATACGACTGAACTAGCATGAAATAGAAATTTGGAATAACTTAATTCATACCACATATGTAAAGAGTTTTAAATAATGATTCCACTGGTTTTGTCTTGTATTTGAGATTTAATGGTTGTTTCACCGTTCATTTAGTATTTGTGCATAAAATGTTAATGAGTAAGAGGAAATTTCTCTTTCAAGGAAAGAAAGCAATTCTAATGATCATTGTCATTCAATTTCATTATACTTCTAATTTATTACATTACAAAAATAGTAATTGTTCAATTTAATAATTTATATAATTATTTTTTATTAAGGCAACAACAAGTTTTGAAGGGGCCCCGAAACCCTTTAAAAAAGATTTGAAAAGATAAGCATGGAGAAACAGAAGGACAACAGACTATCCCGTGAAGGGACAATCCCCCAAAGGGACACTTCCCAGATTTTCAATAGGCACAAACACAAAAAACACTAGAAACAAGACAAAAAATGAAAAGCCCTCAACAAGATAGGGCCAAAAAAGCCTCCAGCAGCAGAATCAGGTCAAAGTCTTCAAGAAGCACTCTGACTCCACTAGTTGACTCTGCATGGTCTTAATTGATTCTTTCAGATTCATGATTTCCTAGTCCTCTACCTTGATCTTCTTCCTGGTATTAGATCTTGTTCTAGTACCTAGACCCATTTGCTGGTTGGATTCGGTCATATCATTTTTATCTATCACTATGCCCTTTTTGTTGCCTTCCAGCACACTACTCAGCGTCTTCAAGTTATCCAAAGTAGCTTTCATTCCAGCGTTGGACAGAGTAAGCAGATTCTTTAGCATGGCTTCGTTCTTATTGATCTTGTCATTTACTGGAATCATAGCTTTCTCCAAAGCTTTGTTAATAATTTCCTCCAGCTTAGTGGGGTCATCCGAACCTTTATCAAAAACCTCCTCATTTCCTTTATTAGAAGCAACTTCCTTCCTGAGGTTATCAGTGGTGTCCTCCAACATTTATAATTTATATAATTGTTATGGTTTATAGAAATAAAATCATTTTTAAAATATTGAAGAAATATTATATTTATATTAATATATTGATGTGTGGGATTTGATCTAAGTTTAAAAGAAATTATGGGACAAGATACTAAACATGTTATTTTAAAATCTGATTTATAAAAGATCAAGTGTACTAATAACCATTAGTATACAAATGTAACAATAATAGAATGTTTAGATATAGAGAACTCAAATAGATTCAGAATATAAGATTGTATTATGCAAATATTTTTAAAGTGAATCAAGAGATCTTTATTCAATCACTATATTGTGCCAATAAATAAGAGAGATAAAGAGATATATTTGATGTTACAAAAAATGCAAACTATAAGATCCCTCACATATAGCTAATACAACTGTAGATTGTACATGTTTTTCTTTAATAGATGGTTAGATATATTGGAGGATTATAAATGAGATGATTATGTGACAATATTTTTGGTATTCCTTCGTAAAATTGATGAAAAATTGATAGAAAATAATGACTTATCTTTGTGGTATAACTATGCTTATGAATGTGTTTCCTATGTGCAAGAAAGAAATGAGGTCTACGGGAGAAGGGAAAAAAATCTATTCTAAATCAATTTCACTCTTTAAGAAGCTATAAGCTTAACTCTTTTTTGTCGTAGAAGGTAATTAGGGTTTATTGTGAAATGTCCTCATTCAATTGTTCTTTGAAGAAGTCAATATTGCAGTTTATGTGTAAGAGGTTTTGTAGGGGTTTACTAAGTGTGAAACCATGTAAATTAATTAAGTAGGGGTTAGGGTTGACAACCTTTAAATGAATTTGAATTTTGGACATGGCCTTGTTTGGGTTTTAAAAATGTGTTGAAAGGTCAATTTTATGGATCATTTGAGCAAAATACCTATAGGAAAGGTACATTTTAGACATATAATATTACCCTTTGGTCATGACATCACCCCTCAAAATCCCTCCTTAATGAGGGTGACAAGTTTGAAAGTTGAGATGAGGATTGCAAGATAGATGATGTGTCTAAGAGCTTGTTACCCTCTTAAACGAGGAAAATGACTCTCATTTATGGATGGGGAGTACACTCCACACCTCCCT